>JAHPZR010048924.1:0-12468 GCA_019787425.1 Platygyra sinensis | reverse complement strand
TGGGGCGAAATTTCTTTGAAAAGCTCCGAAAAGCCAGGAATTTTCGACGAAATTTGATTGCATTACTTTTGCACAATACTGTATCAGTAAAACAGGGAGACGACTAGGCGACCGATTCCAAGAACACCTTTGCGTCATCATAGAGAAAGACAACAAAAACACATCTAAACTGGTCACTAGACACTTTAATCTACCCAATCATTCTAAGCAACATATGGCAGTCTGTGGCCTCTCCCTACATCAAGGAAGCACTGAAAGTCGCAAAAGAACAAAAATTTCTTTTTCAAATTGGCTCTCTTAATCCTCATGGTATCAACGAACACTTTTCATTAATCTAATTTATTCTGTTGTTTTTCACTTCAGCAGGTACCAACCAATAGTGTAGCTCCATCCTTCTGTATATAAACGACACACAACCCACAATTCCTCAATTCGCTCTGAGAAGGGCTAACACTTGAAACATCAGCTTCCAAATCTCTTTACAGTGGCCAATTCACATTCTCAACCCAGTTGATAAAACCAAATTGACCTGAGGAAATTCAGGCTTTGAATGGGATTTAAACCCACAACCTTTGCGTTACCGGTGCAATGCTCTTCCAACAGAGCTATCAAAGCCACATGAGAGAGAGCGGTTATGTCTGGGTTCGGCCCTTAATGTTGAATGGACAAAATACTCGGCTTAAGTATACGAATTTCATGGTAACAGATGTCCAACAGTAGCAATTAAATAATGAAAGAATGGAAGATGCCAATACGGCCAAAACACTACTGGAAAAATGACCTGAAAAAAAAACATTCAGCTCATTTTTTCCAGTAGTGTTATGGCTGCATTCCCATAGGTACTCATACTCACCAAGGAGCAGGTTCTACTATGTGCATGAAACAGTATAGGTATTCTATACTGACTCAAGATGAGTTCACAGGTAACTTACTTTTTGTCTGTCCACATTTTATCAATCCTGGACATGCACAAATATCCTTCATCAGATCTGACATACACACAATCACCTAGAAATAAAAATTATTTGTATGATTAACTTGAAGCTTGTGAAGATATGACTGAGCTTTGCAGTTATGTGCATAACTTAAGCAGTTGCAAAATTCAGGCCTGATAAAAGTCAGGCCTTAATGGGATTCAGACAAATGACCTCTGTGATACCTTGCACGTGCTCTACCAACTGAGCTATCACGCCATCTGAGAGCTGGTCATCTTGTAAATTTGTAATATATCAGAACAAGGTGAAGAATACATAGTAGTTATGCAATGCTCTCAAGTGGTATACTGTGGAATATCCCACCAGTCACTTGTATTTTTTGGTATACACACGAGCCTTTTGGCCAGTGTGTATACCAAGAACTAAGTGATGAGTGGAATATTCCACGGTATACCATGAGAAAGGGTTGCACAACTGTTTATATCATGTCATAGAAAATACAGTGGCCAGATGGGAAGGTTGGGTGTGGTACAGTTGAATTGCACTGATTGATGGGAATGTTTGGTGGAATACTGACGAATATACAACAGCTTTCCTGCATTCTGATTGGCTGTATTTTCTATGGCATGGTATAAAAGTGAATATATGGAAGATCACATTTTGCAGTTATATACACAACTTGTCCCAATGACTCCTGTGCCGGCCGTAACCGGCCGTGCGAAAACCCACCCCCAATTTCCTGTGCCGGCCGTAAAAAAGCACGTGAGGACAATTGCCTCCCTGAAGACAATTTGGTTCTCCTATTGTTCTATTGTTGTTAAGGACAAATAAACCAATAAGAATGGACTTACTGAGCATATTTTTATAAGAGTTTAGGGGTCCTAGAAAGACGGTTTTTTGTCTTAAAATCACGCGCTCGAAAAGTGCAGTAATCATGGCGCGTTGCGGCCCAAATGTACAAACTTCCAGGGTCTTGTTTTCATTCCTAAAACAGACAAATTACTTCTTTGGCACTTAAAATGGAAAGGAAAAACATAAATAGATGTTTAGGTGGCCTCAGAATGGAAGATCAAGGTGAACGGAGCCTTCAAACCTTTCTGGTGAATAATTTTTCCTTCCTTCAACCGCAGCGAAAAAAAAAGACGATCGGTGAGCTTTCGAGTGAATTTTGAATACAGATCGTGGATTTAAAGCAGCTGCCTGGACTGTAGAAAACAAAAATGGTAATGTACAGTATTAGTTCTAAGTTGAATTGAGCTTTTAGCATGATAGGCGAAGCCACGACGGATAAAATAACTGCAAAACTTGTGGGGAAAAACTCACACTTTCGCTTTTGCGTGAATATTAAATTCGAACACGCGGTCGTGAAGGAAATCACGTCTGTGAAATTTTGAACATTTTTGTGCTTTTAGATAATTTTTTGCCTCATCTTGAATGAAAATGTAACGTTATTGAACTTCCTGTTACGTTTCTTTCAATTGCTTGCCTTTATTTTGGAATTTTAGGTTTTAAAAGTGAGCAGTATTTTGGCACGCTGGATTTCTGCATATTTAATTTACGGCGACCCCGTGGTTTGTTTGTTTAGTGTATTCGCTTCCCTCAAATATATTTTTTTGTGTCTTGTTCGGCTTCTACAGAACTCCTAAGGTTAGAACTAGGTTGGTACTAAATTTACACAGTTGAAAAACAATTTAACTCAAAATAATTGCCATGTTTTTGTCGTTTTTTTGATGTACAACTTTCATCTTTCTCTCGCTGCGCTGAATTACTGTATTTCGTCGGGAGGCGAAAAGATTTTCAGATTTCTTCTTTTAGAATTGGTTTTACGTGTGTTTTTCGCCTTTATTTTCTGCTGTTTTCTTAAATGTTATCCATTGTGGTAAAAGAATGAGAATTCTGTGGTATTCGGTTTTGTTTTGTCCTCTGAAGATAAAAAATTAACTCGTTTTTGCGTTTTCAATTTTCTCGCCGTTTGTCACGCGGTAAAGAAAAAAAATTAATTTCTTGTTTCTTAAGTGTTATACGCATCAAGTTGAGTTGTTTTTGTTGATATTTTTTAATATTAAATATTAAAAAATATCAACAAAAACAACTCAACTTGATGCCAAAATTTTTGGCCATTCATTTATTGAACTTTAAATAAACGAAGTCGTGAAACCTGATCTTGTGTCTGTGGTTACTGCGCATATGGTTTATTTTTGTGCTTTCGCTTGCTCTAAAATATTTCAAACAACTGCCAGTAAATCTGGGGTGGGTCGTGGACAGTTTGATGCAGGAGTCAATGGGTTAAGCATAATTATATGAAATTAAAGCCTGAAAGAAAATAGGGATTCCGATCCTATTCAGGCCTCATTTTTTTGCAATTTGGCCACCCTGCAGCAGGGGTGAAAATAAATGGCATCATGGCCAAAAGGGGTTAAGCACTTGTATACAAGATGATTTGCCTTTTAGATTGTTTGCGATAGCCTGTTTGTTGTCTCGAGTCTGGACTGTGAGTGGCCTTGTCAGGACGCAAATGATATGCTTTTGTTACTTAACTGTGAGAAAAACTATTTATTCTGTTCACGAACAAGACTTTGAATCGACTTGGCTTTATGATGAGGAAAGAAAGAAGACAAAGAATGCCTGATCGCAGGTTAGTAAGAAGAAAACTTCAGCTCAAATGTAAGTTCTGTTTTGTATTTCAGTGTTCCTTTGCTGATAAATTTTCTGTTTCATACGCTTTCTTTCGGCATGAGCAGCATGTTAGCTTAACGCTTCCTCTTTCTGTGTTGTCAGAAATAATCATTTCATGGAATGTACAGTTTTTTACCAAAAAAATAATTTAATGTAGAAACATTCAAACATTTAAGTCACTGACAAAGCCGATTTGCATAACCTTCAGCCTCTATCTCCAGGCACTATTCATTGACTTGATTTACGCATCGATTCGTGCACTAGATTTCCCAAGTCGAGATTGTTTTACTTGGCCTAACACTGCGCCAACCCTAATGTATCCTGACCTTAACTCTAACCTAATCCGAAGCGCTAACCCTAAGCAATAACTTTAACCTTGAACACTAGCCCTAACCCTAAGCGTTAGCGCTAACCCTAAGCGCTAGCCCTAACCCAACCTCGACTCGTAACCCTGAACCCAAACACTAAGCGCTAACCCTAAGCAATAACTTTAACCTTGAGTGCTCAGTACCCCTAACCCTAACAAGAATACTAACCCTAACCTTCAACGTTACCCCTAGTTTTGGGCGCTAACCTTAACCCTAACGCTAATAAAACTGAGAACTCTTAACCCTAGAAGTCAAAGTCAGCATTTGAAAAAAACTTAAAAGAAAAACGCTAATAGTATTGTGTAACAAAGCAGTTCCAAAAGACGCGGACTGTGACATGCAAGTGTTTTAGCAAACTTTATTAATTTTCTGAAATGAGGGGAAATAAGTGCAAGGCAGTTTTCTGCAGGTATAAACAAATTGGCATGTGAAGTTTGGATCTGTTTTGGCCATGTTCAATTTTAACGAAAAATCTAGCGGACATTCTTGCACGTAAAATGTAAATGTAAATCCAAATTTAATGTCAAACACAGGGAGTGCTTGCGCAATCACCCCAGCCAGAGGCTCATGATAAAGTGCTTGACAATTCCAGATCGAATTGGAATTTGGAAATGTTCAGCTTACATGTTGCGTGAAATGAACTTTTCACGGTTCTCTAAGTGAAAACTAAGTCTTTGGGCAGCACGATAATGTGAAGTCAAAATTTCAACTGTCTGTAAATGACCTGAAATCAACATTGTCTAAAGCTTGCTCATTGCGTAAAATTAACATTTGCCTGTAATTTGAGTGAAATAAACGTCTTTGCCGTCGCATGTTAACGTGAAATCAAAATTGTAACGGTTTTTACCTGAAATCAGCATTTTTGAAGGTCGCACGTTGCAAAAGATCAATATTTTCCAGGATTTTAAGTGAAATTACCATCTTTGCAGTCATGTGCTGGCGTGACAACAAATACAAGTTTTTGCATACGTAATATCTCAAAAACGAAGAGCAAAACCAGCGAAAAAAAAAATACAGGATGATGTTTTTCTATTCAATTGAAAACGGCATGCAAAATTTCAGGCACTTTTGCAGGAAAAAAAAAGAAAACCACTCTAGGTTGCTTAGCATGGTTTTTGCGCTCACCCCTTCAATTATCATCCGATCTACTTTCAAGTTTCTAGTCTCAGCTTGCCTGCAAGCAATCCTTGTCGATTCACTGATGACTATAGAGACACAATCATCTGATCAATCTGTAGCACAACAACTGACAACAACCACTACACATGAATCACTTGGAGACCCCTTGGAGTCGTTGTGAAATTTCCAATTGCACCATCAGTCGTAGTTGTTGCGAAATCTCTGATGATGTAATGGTCTTAATCAGGAAATTTCTTTAGGATAATGTGCTGGCTTGAACGATACAAACAACTTGATACCAACGCCATAAACAACAGCTTTCTCTCCACAATTAAATTTCATGAGTAAGGGGCTGGCAAAGTAGTCAGACAAGTCACATAATTCAAGAATTAGCTTAGGCTGTCCATGGCTATTTTTAGTACGGTGGTTATTTCTCTACAGATGACGTAATCTTTGCACATTCTGACACCTTCTTTGCTTCAAATAGAACACTTTGATAAAACCAAAAGAAAATACATTGTACACACAAAGCAAACAATAGGTGTAACATTTTTGTGTATTAATGTTCAAAAGCTTTTGGCAAATAAACATTGACCACGACTTGGCCGAGCAGAGGTCTGCATCTGGTCACCAACAAAACTAAAAAAAACAAGAAGCCTACGCTACTCTAAACAGAAAGAAAATTACTACATTCATGCATTGTGAACGCAGAATGGTTGATACTGAAGCTTGATACTAAAGTTAAAATACCTGGAACAGAATGGTATCACTGTCCAGGGGTTTGAATAGTAAATTACTCACCAAGCTTATAAGGAGCATCTCTAACACAAAGCTGTTCATAATATATACATCCTTCTTCAGCATTTTGGGGAGATTCCAAAACAACATTCTAAGAAAGAAAGCAGTTAACTTTTACACTGATTTTCATTCTGGAAAAATTTTAAGAGAAAAGGCCAACAAACTATTGTAATACATTCATTAATTTATAATAGCAAAGAGAGAAAAAACAAACATTACACTGTATTTTGTTGTGGTTATATGTATAAACATGATAATGTAAACAATTAAGTTACCTTTTTCACATCTTCATGAACTGAACCATCCACTTCATCAATTCCCATTGGCTCTGCCTTGTTGTCAGTGTTGTTGTCAAAAACAGTTGGAATGCGTATGGGCTGAAGAGGTTCTTCTCTTGTAACATGACTAACACCGGATGTAGGTACAGACCACACCTATGGCAGTGTTAAACAGGTCTGAAAATTCTAGTCTTCAACCCAACAATTGAAAACTACTGAGCAGCACTTTCATTAGATGCTGTTTACTGATCAACAATTAATATTATTTTCAAAAACAAAATGCAAACAGCATTTGAACTCTTGGGAATAAGAGGGCTAAAACTACAGTAAAAATCTGCATGCAAGAAACTACATTTTTAACTCTGGCAAAATAGGATCTTGTATTTTGAGGCAGTTATTGGCAATTTAAGCTACACGTAAGTAAGTTCTTAATTAGGTTCTTAATGTCTACAGTATGAGGGAGATACTCCAGAAAAAATAAAATTGAACTTGGGTTTGGTCCTACAATATACAGTATTTATTCAAAACTGTATTGTGTATTTTCTTGACTAAGATTACGAATTGAAATCCCAGTCACACCTTGGCTAATAAGTTTTCCATAATTCAACTGTGACCTACATATAAGAACCGGCTTAATATTGCTTGGCTAAACAGGTTGTTATATTTTTGGGCATTAATGATAAATTCCCACCAACAGGTTCTTAATTATACCACTATAGGTTTTTGGCAGGTTTTTTTACTGTATCACACTAGGTAAGTCCATTAGAGGTTGAACATATACAGTGTAATGTACTGTAAGTTGCATATAATATTATACAGTATTTACTGCTGCAACAATAGATAGTATTAATATATTTCTCAATTCAGACTAAAACCCAACTGACCATTATACAGAAGGCCTACTACATTGTATTAGGTCTGAACTACTATAATTAAAATGAAGTGATGTATAATCAAATGATAACATTCAGTGTTTCAGACAAAAACTAAATCTCCTACAGTATAATAGACCTCAGGACAAAGAATCTTGGTGCCAAAATGCTTCAGTAACTTTCTTACAAAGTAAAAAAAAACAGAAAAATGGGTAAATAAAGCAAAGGTTACATCTTTTCTAGGAGGAAAGTTTATAACTTTGTTAAATAAAGAAAAAACGGCCATTATTAGTTGTGCTCACGTCACAGCTCAACATCTACATGTACCTTCATCTTCTTGAATGACTTTGTTTTGACATTGTATCTTGATTCACACACAAACACATCTTCGTCTTTGAAATTCTGCAGAAAGATAAACATACATATATTATGTTTAACTGTAAACAAAAAAAGACCTTAATACAAATTCAAATAGTTTCAAATGTCTAAAAGGACCATTTGTCCACATTGGGAAATTGGCAGTATTATAACACTCACAACAGGATGTCAGGTGCAGACTGTAACTTACTACAGAGTTCCCAACCTCATATTATGTTGTATTTTTTTATTATTATTGTGTTGACAATGTTAGTCAAGTAGCAAAAAGTAACTAGATACTGTAATCAGATGAACATGATTGGAACGGAAATAGCCAAAAAAAAAAACATTTTAACTAGAAACCTACTCTTAGAGGCATTATACACTATTCTTTTCTTTATTCAGTTTGCTGTCAAAGTACACTTGGCAAACGTTTCTGCTTCTGTGTGAAGTACAATAGAGCGTGTCTGTATTCATGACAAACTTTAGCTTGCACTTCAGTAAATTTTGGCTGGTAATGTTAAAGCTCATTTGATAAAAAAAAATTATTAGTGAATTATAATGATAATAATTCATAGATGTACGTTCTAAGTTTATTTATCTTAGTAAACTGAAATTGTTAGATCCTATTGGCCTAGCTTACTTCACCTTTTCAGCATAACAGACTTGTCAGTCTAACAAAGTATAATTTCGCTAGACATGGTTTCACAAGACAGTACATAATGACCACTGTAGTAGAAATCATTCCATCTTCATACAATTTGTGCTGTCATTTGAGCAAGCTTACAAATAAATAAGTGGTCTTTAGTTGTTCCTTAAAGACTCAGTCTTTAAATAAATCCATTTTAGCAGCTGGCTTTATAGCAGTGCAGTAGTTGACAAACAAATTGTTCATGTTTCAAATAAGACAAATGACGGATCACTACAGAACTTATAAATGAAGGATCTCTAAAGAACTTATCACTAGTATCACTCTTAATCGTATCTATAACAAAATTCTCAATCGTGATTGGTTCTCTGCGCGCCTATTTGTCACGTAATCGGCACGTGATCACGTGGGTGTCCAATTACAGGTGTCCGATTTGAACTTTTTGTAATCGGACACCTGTAATTGGATACCCACGTGATTTTCACGTCAATTACCCGCGCTTTAATGGCTTTCTTGGCAATGTTTTCTACGGTTTTCAAGACTTAGGAAAAGCGCTACCGATATTTTCGCTCAAAAGACATTTTAAATTCCGAAATTTGTTATAGATACGATTAATTGGTAATTGGACCTCGTGTCGTACAATTCAGGGAGTAATCGTGCTCGTAATTTCAAATCGGCCTCGCGCTTTGCGCTCGTCCGATTTTGAAATTACCTGCGTGATTACTCCCTGAATTGTACTCCACTTGGTCCAATTACTATTACTAATAAGGTGTTAATTATGCAGGTATTGCATGTCTACCCACTGTGTACTTATTTTTTGTACAGCATCATTGTTAACCCAAGTTGTGACAGCAAACATGCTAGAAATGACTACATTTATCACCAATAAAAAATAAAATAATCATAAAAGCATTTGAAGCTTATGTCTTACCTCAGGTCTCTGCTTTAAGTAGTCCTTAACAAACATGACATAACATTTTCCTAGCACTTGCTTCAAGTTTGAAGAAGTACAGTAATCACTTTTAAACACTTCCTGTAAGGAACAAGGCACAGTTACACATTGGTCAAGAAAGTACATTTAACAAGGATTTTGAGATAGAAAATAATCAATGCAATAATTGAATAATTATTAAACTCGAACGCCTTAAGCCTTAGAGATTTTGGACGTTTCCCAGCTTCTAAAGGTATTTCTTGGCTTTAACTGGAATAATAGTCAATCTTTACTGAATTTTCAGCAACATTTCTACAATCCTTCGCTTGATTTAGATGTAGTGATATGCATAGTGTTTAGTAAGTAGTTTTCCTCCATTTTGTTGTGGTGGAAATGCTGTGTAGATGATTAATAAAGTTATAGCACTATACTTGCAGGTGCAGTAAGTATGGAATGTGTAATTAACCATAAAATACTCTTCGGGCTCTTCTGAAACCTGGTAAATTACTAATAGCACCTCCATATCGCCCTCTTGCAACATGAACTATTTTTTCTGCATCAATCAGTGATCCTGCATGCAAAGAAAGCTCTACACTGAGTTTGATTTGCTATTTGATTTCATTAGTGCCACTGTATTTGGTCAGGGAAACGTGGTGCTTATTTTCTTAAGAGTCAAAAAATATGAGGATGTCTAAAAATCTAATTTACGATGTTCGTGGTGAAATATAGAAGATATCTAGTTAAATGACTATTATACTGTTAAATAATAATATGTAGATTTAGGCCAGCCTAAAAGCGTAGTTCCTGGGGCCCGTTTCTCGAAAGACCAGGTAACTTACCGGGAACCCGGTTTCAGATTTTGAAGTCTCAAGAAAAGTAGGGCTTGTTCTGAACTCTGATGAAGTTGATTTTGTTTCTTTAGCTGATAACTTTACTGTACAGTTTTCAAACCTTTTGAAACTCCGTCTAGAATGGAAAACAAAACAGCTTAACGGGCCCGGTAATTACCGGGAGCTTCGAGAAACGGGCCCCTGGGCCGGGTTGAGAAAATTGAATATGCGAAAATGAGTTAATTATTGACAAAACTAAATACAACAGAATTTCCATTTTTGTACTATAACTGCTAACATCTGAGAAAACAACGGAAAATAAAAGCAAAGAACTCACGTAAAAATCAATTTGAAAACAAGAAATCAATTAATTTCTTCGCCGCGTGATGAAATATTACAGCGTTGCGAAAGAAAAATGAAAGTTGTAAATAAAAAAGACGAGAAAAAACAAGCCAATTATGTTGAGATCAGTCGTATTTCTAGTGTGTTAAATTAGTGGCCATTCAGTTCTTTTCTTGGCAGTTCTGTACCTGTAGTAGCTGAATAAGACTCCCAAAAATATTTGAACGAGGCGAATAATCTAAATAAACAAAGCGCCTGGAGATTGCTGTAAATTAAATATGCAGAAATCCAGGGTGCAAGTTACTGTTTACTTTAAAAACCTAAAATTCCATAGCACAGGGAACCAAATGAAAGAAATGCAAAAGAAAGTTCAATAGCAGTAAAGTTTCATTAAAGCTGAGGCGAAAAACCCTATTTAAAAGTGAAAAAATGTTGAAAATTTCGCAGACGTGCTGCACTGCACGAGCCGACTGTTGAAATTAACTCTTCACGCCAAAGCGAAAGCTTTAGTTTTTGCCGACTGCTTTTGGAGTCATTTCAACGCCCGTGGCTTTACCAATTGTTCCAATAGTTTAAATCAACCTCGAAGCAATAATTTACATTACCATTGTTGTTTCTAAAGTCCGAGAAGCTGCTTTAAATCTGTGATTTGTCGTCAAAACTTACTTGTAAAGCGCTCCGATCTTCATGCTTTCGTGATGGTTGTAGGAAGAAAAATACCGTTCAGGGTCCCCTAGGCGCAAACATTTTGGCTTCTCAACCATATGGCGATTTTCAGAGGTTGCGACAGTCTGACTTCATGTTAAAATTTATTTATTACAGCATACACACGTTTAATGTTTGTAGTTGCTTATTGCAGCGACATCGGAAGTCTATTTGGACTTTTGTTAAGCCAAAGCGGTTAAGAAAAGCGTTTGTTTTTTCCCATTTAAAGACTTTAAACAGCTATGTGTCAATGCACCTTTTCCCATGGAAGATCAAATCAATAAAGAAATAATTTATAACATTAAGAAAAACAAACCACAATAGCCCTAGCTGTTTTCATGCATGTCCTCTATCCTGATTTAATTAGAATCTAGAATTGTTCATAAAATTCATTAATTTCATTTTCATTTTACATAAGGTAAGGGCCACAATCATGAATGAAACATTTTTTTCTTTTCTGGGTTTCCCATAGCTTATCAACATAGAGCCTTGCTTGGAGGGTTTTTAAAGATGAAAAGTTACAGTTTTTGCAGAGCTCACAAACGTTGTGTCTAACCAGGGTAGCTCATCCCATTGCTCAGTTCTAGAATGTAACATGCATAACAGTAAAATTTATTTTTACACATAGCATAATTATTTTCAAATGAAGTTGATAAACCAGACAAGGGGCAGGGGAGATTTTCACAGCAAACTTGGAGCTCGTATTTCAAGTTATTTGGTTTACCAGTAGTTTATATTGCGCATTGGGCAATTTGCAAATAGAAGCCCCTTGTGCTTGCTCTCAAGTGGCTGAGTTCCAAACTGAAAAAACTCCTTGGATGAAAGTAAAGAAATGAACAAGCCCACAGAAAAAAGAAATGACCCAAATTGTCTGTACAAAAAACCCCCCACCTTTCTGAGGGCGAGAAAGGGTCTTCAAGCTGCATGTCTTACTTAGATGTCTGTACCCTGATTTTTTATTTGTGCATATCAGTACATTTGCTGGCTTTAATTATTTCGCTGAAGGTTGTTCTTTGTCTTTGGCTACTTTGCCTGTGTTAGTGTCTTTCTCTTGAATGTGACAATCAGATAGAAAACAAGTTGCAAAGTGATTGTTTTCCTGGGATATCCTGATCCATTGTCATTGACACCAGGAGGTCCTGCTGTTCCACTGACTTGTGGTTGTGTGAGGTGCAAGTTGTTTATGAACCTTTAGGAGCTTAAATCTCGAAATTTGTTTTTGAGAAGAATAAATATAGACTTTGAGCAAGTTTATAGGTTAGGTACATTCAATGGATTTTCATGAAATTTTGCCAAAACATTCCAGGAATAATGACAACTGATGGTGTATCAGAAATTAATTTTGATAATTAAGGGAAACTTTTTTCCTGTTGCGTTAATTTACGCAGTGGCGGATCCAGGGGGCCAGGCACCGCCCCCCCCACCCCTTATTTTAGTTGAGAAAAACAAGAAATGACTGAAGGCTGGGTTAGTAAAATAGAACCAGGCCCCCTCCTTAGCTCAAAGTCTGGATCTGCCACTGTGTCACACATCTCGCTTATTTTTAGCTGCTTCAGTTTAGTTGCCTGACACACTTTTGTTGATTGATACTTGAGGAGGCTAGTGGAA
>JAHPZR010048921.1:0-26990 GCA_019787425.1 Platygyra sinensis | reverse complement strand
CATTACACCTCGACAGTAGCCAAAAAATCATGCCGTATTTTACCATAATTACCATCAAAATTTTCTCCAGCATATCTACACAGAATTCATCGTGCGATATATCAGTTGAAACTAAATGAATGGAGATTTCTAAGAAAATTATGATTTGAGTGTCAAGATACACTAAATACTTACCTAGATACATTCATCGCGTGGACTTCTTTTGTCGACGCCATCATGAATTTCGCACTGAGATTTAAATGGTTGGATGCCAGACTTTTGCTGAGCCGAAATGGAAAGCTCGCGCATGCGTAACTAATGATAGTAATTTTTAAAATGGCTAGGCGGTTCACAGAAAATTTTATTTGACGATAGTGGTGATAATTGCAACGCGAATCAATCTTTGCTTGACATCTTCTTTACTCTGATATAGTTAAGTTTACTTTTCACGTAAGTTATTTTGTGCTGCCTTTTTGCATCACAATGCCGCCGAACGCGGCCTGTAGAAGTTATGATTCACAAAATCAACAGATTCACAAAGCGATCCACACTCAGCTAGATATAACACGTACACTTAACCTTCCCATTACTACTTTTTCAGTATTATGTTTCTCAGTTTTAGTAAGCTAAATTTTTCCTAATCCTACCCGAGTTCAGACAGCTAGTAGTTCTTGTTATATTCAGAAGGCCTTAATTATTTACGATGAAAACCCTAAAAGTGTCTGAAAGTTGCGCAAATGAAATAGAATGCTCAGCGCTAATATTAATGAGATGTGCGATTTCTCTGTAAGGGTATGTTCCTTAGTATGTTTATGACAGCATGTCGAATGTGTCTCATCTTCCAGCAGTAAATTACAGGATTCAAAGACGAATTAAGAAAAACGAGAGTGAATGAAAAGAGAGCATATCTCTTCCAAGTGATACTCGGGCCATAGACTTCAAACATGGCCGCACTCATCAAGAAAGGGAAATAACAAACCAAGTACACCACATATACATAAAATACACTAACTGCAGATTTAATGAGGGTAGCAAAATTTGCCATTTCGTCAGTGTGTGCAACTTGTAATCCTTGCAGGACCTGAATCTGATTCTTGTGGCGACGCACAGCTAAATTAATCCTGATGTAGACCACTGTTGTAAGACATAGACCAACAACTCCAGAAGCGAGTGAAATGAGGTTAAGATTTCTATCAGAAGCCCACAGAGCCATCATGGAACGAAATATGCTGATCACCCATATTAAGATCACTACAGCAACAACACGCTTGTGAGTCACAAGTTCCTGATATCTGAGGTGAAGATGAATAGCTAAGAACCTGTCTACACTTACAGCCACAACACCAAGAAACGAAGCTAATGCAAACACACCCGTAATGACATTAAAAACCATATATGTGTTACAGCCAGGGTTGTTTTCTTGTAACCATTTGATCAGAAGTGATGTGTAAAATGGTTGAGCAACGACACCAACACCAACATCAGAAACAGCAAGACTCAGGAACAATGTTTTTAAAGTCTTTGGCAACGACGACGTTTTTCTTATCGCGAGGATTGATACAATATTCAACATGATGGCGGTATAAGACAGAAAACAGTTGAAGATAGAATTAGGAAAGTACGTTGAACGAAGTTCCTCAAATTCGGAGATTTTGGGGTAGCCCGTTAGCAGTAATTCACAGGACGATGTCTTCATGACGTTGCCAGATTTTGGTTTCTTTAACGCACCGAGAGGATTTGTTTGGCACAAAATGGTATGGTTACACTCTGCTAATGCAGCCGACTCAGTTTCTAAGCGCAAACATCTGCAGCGTCACTTAAGCTGAAAGGAATTTTTTTCTTCTGGAGTTTGTCTTTCAGTATACGAATTCTGTCAAGCATTCGACAGCTCGCTCTTTCACATGTTGTGTTTACATAAAATGTAAATCTTGCATTTTTCGGGATAAATAAACCGTGATGTTTCCCGTCAAAGTAAGACACATTTGGCAATCTATCTGTGCACCTTAATTTTATTAAAAATTGCTAAGAAAAGCAAGACGGAAATGTCTCTAGCATGAGTGATCAGTTTATCAAAGCATAACAAGTGTTTTTTTAAAAGCTGTCTAGAGTTTCAGCAATTCGTACTACGCAAGACCTTTGGCGACAAGCACGAACCAAAATAAATTAGCTCTTTAGTCTCTTTAAGACCTTAAGGACATCGATTTAGTATTGGTAAAACGCCAAAAGCACTAAAAACACTTTTAAAACAAAATAACTTGCCCGCTTATGATGTTTAATGCTTTGAGCAATGACGGGCTCCCCGCTTTTAACTTCCCGTTTCAGGATCATTTTCGATGGAAGTAAAACGTTCTGATCGTACTCTCTTTCACGTTGGTGATTGACGTAAACTGATTTTTGGTTTCTTTCGTTTTTGCCGTTTTTATTTCGTCTCAGACAAAATATTCAAAATAGATGCTCAGAAACCACAAAACCTTTGAACTTATCTTTTAAGGTGGCTCGATCGGATTTTTGAGTCACGATACCGTTCAACTTTGAGCGACTAGAGCACCACCATTATCAATCTAACAGAAAATCAAACGTTAGTGGTGTGCTAGAGAAAGATGGAAGTTTCAAATAGGGTACATTTCACCAAGATCTGAGTTACCATAGCAACGAAATGACGCCATGCCTCATTTTACATATGACCGAATAACTTGCCACCAGACATAATTTCGGAAATACGACGTCGGGATCTCGGACTTGACATAGCTGCCTCAACGATGGCAAAATTGTAAAAAAAATCTATAAGAGGGTTTTCGAGAAAATTACGAGTGAATTTTTAAGGTGTCAAAATGCAACAAAAGCAAAGCTGTTTTAAATGTTATTGCAAACTATGTCCACAAGACTTCACTAAATGGCATTCTGGTCTTAAATGAATCTTCTAACATATAATTACCTCGAGTGAAAATCTGAGAGAAATCGCTCCGTTTGATTTTCAGAAACATTAGCGTGAATATCAACTGGTGTAGGCCGTTATTTTGCATTCTATCAAAAATTGCCCCTAAAATTCTTAAATTGGGTGGGAATCAAAAACCACTCGATGAATTTTTTTTATACTTGACCCTCAATAAGATTAATCCATATTTAAAGTAATACCAGAGTTTCAAATAAATTGAAACACTTAAAGGCTGCTAATTTTCAACGTCAACTCAGGAAAATATTGCGCTTATTTTCACTCGTGTTGTTTGTTGTCTTCATTATAATTTTCTTTTGTCTCGAATCACCATGCTATTGTACATTTCTTTATATCATGAATTCATAACACGCGCGATTGCTTTCCGGTAAATTTCCGAAGCATGTTAAATATCCCGAGCTAGCTCTACAATAACATTGTAGTGCTAGCTCGGGATATTTTAGCATGCCTTGGGAAAGTCGCCGGAAAGTAATCGCGCGTGTTATGAATTCATGACATACAGAAATGTACAATAGCATGGTGATTCGAGACAAAAGAAAATTATAATGAAGACAACAAACAACACGATTGAAAATAAGCGCAATATTTTCCTGAGTTGACGTTGAAAATTAGCAGCCTTAAAGTGTTTCAATTTATTTAAACTCCGGTATTACTTTAAATATGGATTAATCTTATTGAGGGTCAAGTATAAAAAAAATTCATCGAGTGGTTTTTAATTCCCACCTAACTTAAGAATTTTAGGGGCAATTTTTGATAGAATGCAAAATAACGGCCTACACCAGTTGATATTCACGCCAATGTTTCTTAAAATCAAACGGAGCGATTTCTCTGAGGTTTTCACTCGAGGTAATTATATGTTAGAAGATTCATTTAAGACCAGAATGCCATTTAGTGAAGTCTTGTGGACATAGTTTGCAATAACATTTAAAACAGCTTTGCTTTTGTTGCATTTTGACACCTTAAAAATTCACTCGTAATTTTCTCGAAAACCCTCTTATAGATTTTTTTACAATTTTGCCATCGTTGAGGCAGCTATGTCAAGTCCGAGATCCCGACGTCGTATTTCCGAAATTATGTCTGGTGGCAAGTTATTCGGTCTTATATGAAATGGGGCATGGCGTCATTTCGTTGCTATGGTAACTCAGATCTTGGTGAAATGTACCCTATTTGAAACTTTCATCTTTCTCTAGCACACCACTAACGTTTGATTTTCTGTTGGATTGATAATGGTGGTGCTGTAGTCGCTCAAAGTTGAACGGTATCGTGACTCAAAAATCCGATCGAGCCACCTTAAAAGATAAGTTCAAAGGTTTTGTGGTTTCTGAGCATCTATTTTGAATATTTTGTCTGAGACGAAATAAAAACGGCAAAAAAGAAAGAAACCAAAAATCAGTTTACGTCAATCACCAACGTGAAAGAGAGTACGATCAGAACGTTTTACTTCCATCGAAAATGATCCTGAAAAGGGAAGTTAAAAGCGGGGAGCCCGTCATTGCTCAAAGCATTAAACATCATAAGCGGGCAAGTTATTTTGTTTTAAAAGTGTTTTTAGTGCTTTTGGCGTTTTACCAATACTAAATCGATGTCCTTAAGGTCTTAAAGAGACTAAAGAGCTAATTTATTTTGGTTCGTGCTTGTCGCCAAAGGTCTTGCGTAGTACGAAATGCTGAAACTCTAGACAGCTTTTAAAAAAACACTTGTTATGCTTTGATAAACTGATCACTCATGCTAGAGACATTTCCGTCTTGCTTTTCTTAGCAATTTTTAATAAAATTAAGGCGCACAGATAGATTGCCAAATGTGTCTTACTTTGACGGGAAACATCACGGTTTATTTATCCCGAAAAATGCAAGATTTACATTTTATGTAAACACAACATGTGAAAGAGCGAGCTGTCGAATGCTTGACAGAATTCGTATACTGAAAGACAAACTCCAGAAGAAAAAATTCCTTTCAGCTTAAGTGACGCTGCAGATGTTTGCGCTTAGAAACTGAGTCGGCTGCATTAGCAGAGTGTAACCATACCATTTTGTGCAAACAAATCCTCTCGGTGCGTTAAAGAAACCAAAATCTGGCAACGTCATGAAGACATCGTCCTGTGAATTACTGCTAACGGGCTACCCCAAAATCTCCGAATTTGAGGAACTTCGTTCAACGTACTTTCCTAATTCTATCTTCAACTGTTTTCTGTCTTATACCGCCATCATGTTGAATATTGTATCAATCCTCGCGATAAGAAAAACGTCGTCGTTGCCAAAGACTTTAAAAACATTGTTCCTGAGTCTTGCTGTTTCTGATGTTGGTGTTGGTGTCGTGGCTCAACCATTTTACACATCACTTCTGATCAAATGGTTACAAGAAAACAACCCTGGCTGTAACACATATATGGTTTTTAATGTCATTACGGGTGTGTTTGCATTAGCTTCGTTTCTTGGTGTTGTGGCTGTAAGTGTAGACAGGTTCTTAGCTATTCATCTTCACCTCAGATATCAGGAACTTGTGACTCACAAGCGTGTTGTCGCTGTAGTGATCTTAATATGGGTGATCAGCATATTTCGTTCCATGATGGCTCTGTGGGCTTCTGATAGAAATCTTAACCTCATTTCACTCGCTTCTGGAGTTGTTGGTCTATGTCTTACAACAGTGGTCTACATCAGGATTAATTTAGCTGTGCGTCGCCACAAGAATCAGATTCAGGTCCTGCAAGGATTACAAGTTGCACACACTGACTAAATGGCAAATTTTGCTACCCTCATTAAATCTGCAGTTAGTGTATTTTATGTATATGTGGTGTACTTGGTTTGTTATTTCCCTTTCTTGATGAGTGCGGCCATGTTTGAAGTCTATGGCCCGAGTATCACTTGGAAGAGATATGCTCTCTTTTCATTCACTCTCGTATTTCTTAATTCGTCTTTGAATCCTGTAATTTACTGCTGGAAGATGAGACACATTCGACATGCTGTCATAAACATACTAAGGAACATACCCTTACAGAGAAATCGCACATCTCATTAATATTAGCGCTGAGCATTCTATTTCATTTGCGCAACTTTCAGACACTTTTAGGGTTTTCATCGTAAATAATTAAGGCCTTCTGAATATAACAAGAACTACTAGCTGTCTGAACTCGGGTAGGATTAGGAAAAATTTAGCTTACTAAAACTGAGAAACATAATACTGAAAAAGTAGTAATGGGAAGGTTAAGTGTACGTGTTATATCTAGCTGAGTGTGGATCGCTTTGTGAATCTGTTGATTTTGTGAATCATAACTTCTACAGGCCGCGTTCGGCGGCATTGTGATGCAAAAAGGCAGCACAAAATAACTTACGTGAAAAGTAAACTTAACTATATCAGAGTAAAGAAGATGTCAAGCAAAGATTGATTCGCGTTGCAATTATCACCACTATCGTCAAATAAAATTTTCTGTGAACCGCCTAGCCATTTTAAAAATTACTATCATTAGTTACGCATGCGCGAGCTTTCCATTTCGGCTCAGCAAAAGTCTGGCATCCAACCATTTAAATCTCAGTGCGAAATTCATGATGGCGTCGACAAAAGAAGTCCACGCGATGAATGTATCTAGGTAAGTATTTAGTGTATCTTGACACTCAAATCATAATTTTCTTAGAAATCTCCATTCATTTAGTTTCAACTGATATATCGCACGATGAATTCTGTGTAGATATGCTGGAGAAAATTTTGATGGTAATTATGGTAAAATACGGCATGATTTTTTGGCTACTGTCGAGGTGTAATGGAGGAAAAAATATTTACATGAGTCGTAAGTGAAATGGAAAGATAAAAGGACCGCTCTGCAATTCGACGTTAACTACAGAATGATACGATAATACGACATGGCTGTTAGGCTATGTAGCGCATCATGATCTTTGAGTCGTAATGTACTATGGACTTTCAATTGACGTAGCCTTCAGTAGCAGTGTTTAACTTACAGATCCGTGGGGAGAAAAAATTATTCACGCGGGACTCCGTAGCACTGGTGAATTGCCCGAGGGGGTGGGGGGGGGGGGAAGGTACTTGGGTAAATTTTTGCTAGGTATGTGCCGCTGGCCTCTCAGAACCCCTACCCCATTATAGTCTATTCTGTAGCCAATTATAGACCCCATCTTAGTCACTTTTAGGCTAATGTCACTTTCGCGATACCAACTTAGTCACGTTATGTTTATGCGTCTACCTTATAGAGCCTTTTAAGTAGGTCATCCTAAAATGAATTGACGTGAGTTTGTTAAATTAGATGTAGAGCACTTTACTTTTCACCTACAGTACAAACATTGTGGTACATGTGCTAACCGAAGTATTTACACACGTACCGTTATAAATAGTTGAAATGCAAATATTCTTTACGTTGAAAGCTAACAAGTCCCAAGCGAAAGAGATCAAACGCTTCCTAATCTAAAAAAAAGATCCAAGTTGAGTTAGCTTCGATGGACTATAACAACGCAGATTAGCCGGGAATTAATACCGTAGCATATATGATTTGTTAGACTTTGTTCTGGACCCAGAGGTTCTGCACTATTGTGAAAGTCGTTAATGTTAAAGTTGTGAACGGACTTCAATGCGAGCCGACTGTTAAATTTTGAAACAACAACACGAACCATTTTTTAACCCCGAATCTTCCTATGTTTAAATCCCTGCTAACCAGAATTTTCTTATCCCAGAAATCCCGAAAATGTGCGATCCCATTCTAGTAACTCCACTAACAATGTAACCCCATTATGGTCAATCCAGTCGTTAAAATGCACCCCCTCCAGCGGCACATCCCCAGTAGCCTCTTATAAGGAAGTACCTTGACCCCCCCCCCCCCCCCCCCGGGGGTGAATTGATGGACTTCTGTTGATAACGCTGCAGGCCCATGGGCCGGAAACATAGGTTGTTTAAAGCAAACTGAGCTCAAAATAATTTAGTTTTTTAGAAATCTGCTCTTTCTAACTTATAAAATAACACATTACATTACATTTAAAAACAAATTTTTTAACCGATGTGGAAAAGCAATCTTGCACAAACGTAGCACGCCACAGTGTCGCTTTAATGCTGTAAAATTATCTGTCAAAGATAATATGTTAAAATTGATAGATAACTTGCTGTCAACTCTCCATTAGTGTTATAGGTTAGAAACTTTCTTTTGTCTAGTCTTGGGATAGCGGCAGAGAAACTTAATAAATGAGCGCTAGATGATCTTTCAAAGTCGAAGATATTCCTTGCATCCTGCAAATCAACTTTTCACTTTGCTCAGTTTTACCTTCCTGGTGAGCCTTTCACACTTGCACGTTTTTCAACTTTTCGATAATGAAGCGAGAGTGCTGATTAGCGGCCCAGCAATCAAGAATGCTCTTCAAGGCGTTTTAAGTTTGAGTGGTTTAATTTATCAAACAGATGTCCATGCAAAAATGTTCTTGAATCATTAAAAAACTTAACCTAATGCAGCAAACGAGAACTTTTGAGTTCATTTTACTTGGGAGGTATTATTTTGTTCTGAATTTTGCGTATATTGAACTTTGAGGCATCCACCATTCGCGTTTTCACTTATTATTAGATAATTTAAAACGGTCTTCACGCAGAAAACCAAGGACCTCTTCATCTGAGACCGGTCGACCGGGCTGACTCAGTTTCTCACATTTCACCTCGCCAGGGTTTCTTGTGTAAAAATTTCGAAATGTTCATATGAAAACCCGGGCTGGCCCGGTTACCAACATCTTGGTACCCTCTAACCCGGGTGACCGTAGTAGTAGTAGTAGTAGTAGTAGTAGTAGTAGTAGTAGTAGTAGTAGTAGTAGTAGTAGTAGTAGTAGTAGTAGTAGTAGTAGTAGTAGTAGTAGTAGTAGTAGTAGTAGCAGTAGTAGTAGCAGTAGTAGTAGCAGTAGTAGTAGCGGTAGTAGTAGCAGTAGTAGTAGCAGTAGTAGTAGTAGCAGTAGCAGTAGTAGCAGTAGTAGCAGTAGTAGTAGTAGTAGTAGTAGTAGTAGTAGTAGTAGTAGTAGTAGTAGTAGTAGTAGTAGCAGCAGCAGCAGTAGTAGTAGTAGTAGCAATAGTAGTAGTAGTAGTAGTAGCAGTAGTAGTAGTAGCAGTAGTAGTAGTAGCAGTAGTAGTAGCAGTAGTAGTAGCAGTAGTAGTAGCAGTAGTAGTAGTAGTAGTAGCAGTAGCAGTAGTAGCAGTAGCAGTAGTAGTAGTAGTAGTAGTAGTAGTAGCAGCAGTAGTAGTAGTAGTAGTAGTACTAGTAGTAGTAGTACTAGTAGTAGTAGTACTAGTAGTAGTAGTGCTAGTACTAGTAGTACTAGTAGTAGTAGTACTAGTAGTACTAGTAGTAGTACTAGTAGTAGTAGTAGTAGTATTAGTAGTAGTAGTATTAGCTGAGTAGTACTAGCAGTAGTAGTAGCAGTAGTAGTAGCAGTAGCAGCAGTAGTAGTAGTAGTACTAGTAGTAGTAGTACTAGTACTAGTAGTACTAGTAGTAGTAGTACTAGCAGTACTAGTAGTAGTAGTACTAGTAGTAGTAGTAGTAGTAGTAGTAGTACTAGTAGTAGTAGTAGTACTAGTAGTAGTAGTAGTAGTAGTAGTACTAGTAGTACTAGTAGTAGTAGTAGTACTAGTAGTAGTAGTACTAGTAGTAGTAGTACTAGTAGTAGTAGTAGTAGTAGTAGTAGTAGTAGTAGTAGTAGTAGTACTAGTAGTACTAGTAGTAGTAGTACTAGCATTAGTACTAGCAGTAATACTAGCAGTAGTACTAGCAGTAGTAGTAGTAGTAGTAGTAGTAGTAGTAGTAGTAGCAGGAGTAGTAGCAGCAGTAGTAGCAGTAGTAGTAGCAGTAGTAGTAGTAGTAGTAGTAGTAGTAGTAGTAGTAGTAGTAGTAGTAGTAGCAGTAGTACACTCCTCCTTGGGCGTTTAGCGGACATCAGTGGCGCTTAGCGGACCTTTGTAGTGGCGCTGAGCGGACATGTGGCACTCTCCGGACATTGATGGCGCTGAGCGGACGTCTTCCGATGGCGCTTAGCGGACGCTGTGGCGCTTTGCGGACAAAAGAGGCGTTTAGCGGACATTATGCAAATTTTGGCGCTTAACGGACTGTCCGACGCCATGGCGCTTTTTTCTGTTTTTTCAATCTCTGCCCGTTTTTCGATAATACAGCTCAAAAGGTTCATAATTTGTATTCTAGCATGTCCTTACATCTTCTATTTAATGCGCGTTATCTTTAGCCGATTTTAAGTATTTTGGGTGTGCCTTTCCCATGATAGGTGTTCTTCTCACCTCAACAGATATCAAGACGAGCGTAAAACTGTTTCGAACTTAAACTGTCGTGAGCAAAACTGGAATCTCATCAAAACATGTTAAAACCAAAATCATTAGGTTTTCATCGTCTTGCGAGTCGTTGTTGCAGGTGTCAATCATCCAGGATTGTTCTATGTCCAAAATGTTAAACTTGGCACTATCTAAAATCTTGCTGACTATTAAGTTTTTAGGTACAAAAAGGAGAAGATATAACTGGTCAAAGATTGTAATGCAGCCCCCATATTGAATCAATTTTGCAATGGTATAGAAACTGTAGATTGTAGTGATGTTAACGTATTCTAATATACAGTAAAAAAAATGTAAATGTAAATCTGATTTATAGTGCACATGCACTTAGCATAGGACTAAGTTACTTGTAGGTTGTCGTAGCTTTACATCATAGTTTTCTATAGTTATGATATAGAGAAATGATTTTTTGAGACATATTTTAAGCAGAACTTAAACAATTATTATGAAGAATTAGATTTTTAAACTTATTTGTTCATAATAATTAACAAATAGCCTTTTTCACGATTAGCTTTGCACATTTGCATTACAATAAAATCTAGCATATCTGCGAGGCAATTTCAGTCGGGCTAAAACTACAAAATAGCCCGAAATTGCCTCGCATACGTGCTAAATTTTATTGTAATGCAAATGCGCAAAGCTAACCGTGAAAAAAGGCAATTGCCTTTAAAAAAATCCCTAACCCTAACCCTAACCTTAACCCTAAGAATTTCCCCTTTTAGCTCCCAAATTTTTAGGTTTAAACATAATCTAAGTTTCACTATTTTTGTGAAAAAGCTTTGAACTTTTTGTCTTTTTTTCTTTTTATGTAATCATACCACGGAAAGCTTATAAACAGTCAAAATTGACTGGACGACCGAGTGCTTCAAAGGAGACTGAGAATTAGACGAATAAATGTGCTTTTCTCGGGGTGGTAGGGGCGGGGAGAAGGTCAGCACTTTCCTTTGAAGATATGTCAATGCCTAAAACGGTACGAATTGTATGCTAATCAGGGGCGTTGCTGAGAATGACGTCAACCAAAACCCTGTTTTAATTGAAACTTCGTGATTCTTACCATTACTGATGCCCTTTTTAGAGCGGGTTCATGGTGTTCTATCTACGCACTAAGCAATGAAAAAATTAAAACACCTGACGATATATTTCCTATCTTTCTTATCATATTTTACCTGTACTTAGATTAACGTCGTCCCTGAAAGCATTTTTTTCTATTTGGCTATCCAGAACCTGTCAGAATAACAGGAAATTAAACTACGCGACAAATCTTAAAATCATAAATTGTGAGAATTAATGTTTTTCAAGAGCAAAGTGACAGTGCTCCAGAGATAGAAAAAAAAATGCGCCTTAAATGAATAATCCATTTTTCTTTGTTCGATTGATTGGGGACGGGAAAATGATACACTCGTCATGCTAAAGTTCAAATATGAGTAATTTTATTAAACAAGGCCTTTTCATTGGCCATTAATCAATGAAAATAATAAAGTACTCATAAGCATGCGAATCTGTGTAAATCGCATTCATTCATTCGAAAGGCCAACTTCTTCACAAATGAAAACTTTTCTTAACCCTTTCCTGCCTGAGACCCACTTATAGATTTTACCGCTCTGTCTAACGCCAGACAATTTTACTAGTCACGAGGCAGCGTGGCCGAGTGGTTAGAGCGTCGGATTTGAAATCCGTAGGTCGCGGGTTCAAATCCCGTTCTGACCGCTAGCTGATGTTGTTCTCGAAAGCCCCGAGTTCAACTTCTCGGCCACGTTTGTAAATAGCCAACTGGTTTGCCTCCCGCCAGTTGGGATTTTTAACCTAGTTATGTTTATTTGAATATTAATTTGTCATTGTTTGTTTGCATTGGTCCTGAAAAGCCCCGATGGGGAGTGGCCAATTAAGTATACAGTATACAGTAAAGTGAGACCCCTAAGGCAGTAGGGGATTAAAGAAATATAAATCCAAAGGTTTAAGTAGTAAAGGCAAAATCGCAGGCATCACTGATGCTTCCGTGAAGTAAAAAGTAAGTCGAACGGCCAACGTCTTTAATAAGTGGAGACTTTACTTATAGTCGTTATAGAAATACAAATCCAAAGGTTAAAGTTGTAAAGGGTAAATCAGACGCATCACTGCTGCTTCCGTGAGGAACCTAAGTCAAACAACCAACGTCTTTAATAAGTGGAAACTTTACTTATAGTCCTTATAGATATATAAATCCGAAGGTTAAAGTAGTAGTAGTTCATGATCAGTTAAATGTTTTGCTAACCAGAACAATTCAGCACAGAAAATATCGTTACGACGTGGCTCTCGACATTCAGTGCTAGACGACTTTCCATGATTACTCGCCTGGAATCCACACGAGCCGCACAAAATTTGCGTGTACCCCCACTTGTTTTAATGGCAGATTTTAACTAAGAACCACAAAAAATAGATATATAACGCGGGTCTATGACTTGCGGTCATCGCCGTCGAATATGGCTCCTTTTAGAACGAGACAATTACCGATTCGATGACTGGTTTAAAACTGGAGAAATTATTTAAAAATAAATTTGGTTCTGAAACTTTGCTGCTCTGCCCAACCCCCCTCCCGTGCCGGAGAATAGAGGTGCACTGGTACCCAGTCCATTACCGCGTGTTCGGGCGCAATGGATGGGTAATCTTGTGGCGACATTTTAACCGTTAGCTTTAAAAATAAATTTTCTAAGTTAAAACTATTTGCGAAAATAGATGTGTTTTTAATGTTTGCAACTGATTCCCAAGAGCTGTACTATCAATGTGCTTTATGAATATGATACATGTGCTGGAAAGCTTTAGCTCCTCCTCCGAACCCGCGCTCCGGTTTTTCTTCTTTTTAATAAATCCTCTATAAATCCCACCTCCCCGTTGGTGGTAGATCATATCATTACATTCATTTGAACAAAAGAGCAAGCCAATTTTAGGCGTTAATTAACAATAATTATCCTTACTCACGCGCGCCGTAGTCCAAAAGTAAGAAACATTTACTGCAATTAAGCTTAAATTACGAATTCATGTGAGCTGACAAGAACAGTAGAACACTCTATTGGAAGCCGCTGCCCCATACGATTTTCCCTTAACGATTTTTCTTACAATTGCAAACTTTATAAGCACCTTATAAAGGGAATAATGATGTGCATAAACAAAAACGTGTTATTACCAAAGATGGAGTTCTCAGTGTACGGCTGAGAGAGGTCTGAGAACAACTTAAATAGCTCTTACTCTACTGGCGCTTTCCGGACAGATGATAATCATATTATGCCAATTTATTTAATTAAAGGCGATTTAAGGCTGTTTGAGTTTTTTTATTTTTTTTTGCTTGAGTTACATGCAAGGAAGTAGCACATAAGCGTTAACTCAGACGTTAAAAAATGATTTACATTGCCTAACTATATTGCGTATAATAATTATCAGGCACCTTGCGCAACTTCAACAAACGGCGCTCTGCGGACATAAGAAGCACTTTTAACGGTAACATAAAAATTGTTTCTGATGCCGCAAATCTTAACAAATTAAGCTTGCACTCCACCCAACTGTTGCCAATACGTACATGTACCAATAGTTAAAATATCAAGCTAGAAGCTCACTTGGGTCACAAATTATGAATATGTTATAAATGGTCACTAATTAAGTAAAAAACGTATTTTCAGAAAACGTACGAAAAACTTGC
The DNA here is from genome assembly GCA_019787425.1 of Platygyra sinensis. Lineage (NCBI taxonomy): Eukaryota > Metazoa > Cnidaria > Anthozoa > Scleractinia > Merulinidae > Platygyra > Platygyra sinensis. Next base: position 13,084 of record JAHPZR010048921.1, on the reverse strand, counting down.
CCCCCAAAAAACGTCCCAGTGTTTCACACCCAAGCTCTCAAATGTTACAGTTTATGCGAAGTTTTAAGTTTTCAGGAGGTAAGTCAGGAAAAGCTTAAGTATTGGCGAAGTTATAGACATTTGAACATTAGACGCAAATGACGTTTGCGTCGTTGATCGGTGACATAAAAATATATCTATAGAATACGTTTGCAGTTAGAATTTTTGTTATACTTTTAATATGAAGGCATTAACAAGATTTTCGTTTTAGACAAGTTTTGAAAAGTTTCCATGCAAATTATTTTTTTAAAGAATTTTTCAAATTTCACTGTGACTGCAGCCTTGGTGCATGTCTTAAACTGTGGGAATTAACACGATGTCTTTCTATTGATCTAACCAAAGTTACACAGTTGTAAAGAACAAAGACAGTTGTGAAACATACTTGGGAACCAAGGAAATTCCTTCATATATAAAGGCGCTACATCTCTCCAGAGTTAGCCAAAATCACCCCTTTGTGGCGCTTTGCGGACATGAAAAAATTTGAAAAAATCTGTAGAAAATTCCCTGTAAGACCTAATAGTTTGAAACATTGCACACAAGCATATAAAAACATATTCTTTAATGTGGTGTACAAAAACTGGCTTACTCTCACGATTTAAGACAAGTTATTTTACAAAAGTGCAAAAATAGCACACTTTAATGGAATGGCGCTTTGCGGACATTTTGTCACACTCAAACATCCCTAACTAAAAGACGTGCTGATAGTACCATATAAACACGATTTAGCTCAAACGTCACATGCGCATTGCCCATACATACATCTAACTTTGTGGTGAAAATCACTTCTAACTTCCATAAAATGATAGAGTTAGAGAAGAATAAAGTCAAAAACGTGCAAACATGAGGCCTCCCGATTTTCGCGTAACCTGAAACACCCACTCGACATTATACCTTTACTGAACTTTTTGGGACGAAATAACGATGCTTTTTTAAATTACTAGAGTTACTTGCCGCAGCTCTATAAGCTTGTGTAAGACACCTAAAGCCAACATTTGGTCTATTTCTGGGTTTTAAAGCGATTTCCTAGCACGAACGGGCAGCAATGGCGCCAAGCGGACGCATTTTTGCCTTTACCAAACTATTTCTCAAACTTAATTAAGCAGAATGCGCTCATAAACTACCATTACATAGACCTTAGTCTTAGCCATGCTTTTGCCAAGTTTCAGGTAATTTTTTTATACTGTTGCTGAATAATAGCCTTTTGGAGTTACCAAGAGAAAGTGTCCGCTGAGCGACCTAACGGGAGGAGTGGTAGTAGTAGTAGTACTAGCAGTAGTAGTAGTAGTACTAGCAGTAGTAGTTGTAGTACTAGTAGTAGTACTAGCAGTACTAGTAGTAGTAGTACTAGTAGTAGTAGTAGTAGTAGTAGTAGTACTAGTAGTAGTAGTAGTAGTAGTAGTACTAGTAGTACTAGTAGTAGTAGTACTAGTAGTAGTAGTAGTAGTAGTAGTACTAGTAGTAGTAGTAGTAGTAGTAGTAGTAGTAGTAGTAGTACTAGTAGTAGTAGTAGTACTAGCATTAGTACTAGCAGTAATACTAGCAATAGTACTAGCAGTAATACTAGCAATAGTACTAGCAGCAGTAGTAGTAGTAGTAGTAGTAGTAGTAGTAGTAGTAGTAGTAGTAGCAGGAGTAGTAGCAGCAGTAGTAGCAGTAGTAGTAGCAGTAGTAGTAGTAGTAGTAGTAGTAGTAGTAGTAGTAGTAGTAGTAGTAGTAGTAGTAGTAGTAGTAGTAGTAGCAGTAGTAGTAGTAGTACTAGCAGTAGTAGTAGCAGTAGTAGTAGCAGTAGTAGTAGCAGTAGTAGTAGTAGTAGTAGCAGTAGTAGTAGCAGTAGTACTAGCAGTAGTAGTAGTAGTAGTAGTAGTAGTAGTAGTAGTAGTAGTAGTAGTAGTAGTAGTTGTAGTAGTAGTAGTAGCAGTTTTATTGTGAAAATACGCTTAGCTTTTGTGACTCCAGCAAGCTAGACTCACCAGCTAGTTTACAGGTATTTCACACTAAATAATTAAAATAACTAATACAAATTAAAACATAATGGCGTACTAAGTAGAATTCAAATTTCTAATACAAATTGATCATCATACATAAAACAAAAGAATTACAATAAAGAAATGAATGGATATAAAAACTATAATAATTTGTATTGTGTGAGAAGCGGATAAAATATTATTATCAGTAAAGTTACAAGAGTACACAAAGCTACGACAAGTGTATTTTCATCCGGTCGACCGGATTGGATTGATTGAAATTTCCCATAAGAACGGACAACAAAATTCGCTCGTACGAGCTGGCAAACTCAAGTTGATGATTATGTGCAGACAAGTTTGCAAACAGCGACAAACAAAACTTGACTCTATTCTAGCCAACTTTTCTACCAACTTGACATGTTGCTAAATTCGTATTCGATGCTTGAACGATTGACTCGGACATACGTGTGTTGGTAACTGTCAACCAATCAAAACACGCGCTCTGTTAATGCACTTATTGAAGATGTCACAATATTCCGGCTGTGTGGGTCGTTTCATCTTTAGCCCACAGAGATACTAAAACAAACAAGAAAATGGAGGCATCTTCTGTGCGATGCTCTTGAACCAGCGTGTTACACCTGCCAAGGGAGGGATTTCTGCTGATACACGGTTACATGCATTCATTATCTGGAAGGGCGGCGTCAGGAAAAGCAACATTTGCTGCATTTCTTTAAGGATTGTCATAAGTAAGTGATTCCAGTGGGAAAAAGGAAACAAGTTTAGCTTTTTATGGAAGATATGGAGAAATCATCTTGTGAACTCCTGTTGCAGTTGTATCCCGATTTGTCTGAAGTTGAAGAGCTTCGTTCGACCATTATCACAAATTGTGTCTTCAACAGCTTTCTGTCTTATACCGCCATCATGTTGAACATTGTAACAATCCACGCCATAAGAAAAACGCCGTCGTTGTCAAAGACTTTAAAAACATTGCTCCTGAGTCTTGCTGTTTCTGATGTTGGTGTTGGTTTATCAGTTCAGCCATTTTACGTCTCACTCCTGGTCACATGGGCACAAGAAACTGACCCAGGCTGTGCTACATATCAGGCCTTTTTCCTTGTTAGTCGTTTGTTTTCAATGGCGTCGTTATTTGGTGTTGTGGCTGTAAGCGTAGACAGGTTCTTAGCCATTCATCTTCATCTCAGATATCAGGAATTTGTGACTCACAAGCGTGTTGTTGCTGTGGTGATCTCAATATGGGTGATGAGTGTATTTCTTTCTTTGATGACTTTGTGGGTTTCTTTTGAGATGCCTAACCTTATTTCAGCCATTCTTATAGTTGCTGGTCTATTTCTTACAACAATGGCCTACATCAGGATTTATTTAGCCGTGCGACGACACAAGAATCAGATTCAGGTCCTGCAAGTACAACAAGTTGCACAGACTGGCGAAATGGCACATTTTTCTAGCCTCATCAAATCTGCTGTCAGTGTATTTTATGTATACCTCGTGTATTTGGTTTGTTATTTGCCTTTTATGATAAATGTAAAGGGCCCCCAAATCTTTGGCCAAAGCGTCGCCGTGAAGACATTTCTGCTTTTCTCACTAACTCTTGTATTTTTTAATTCATCTTTGAACCCTGCAATTTACTGCTGGAAGATGAGACACATTCGACACGCTGTCATGAACATACTACAGAACATGTCCTCGCTTAGAAATCGCGCATCGCAGTAATCTAAGCGATGGCTATGCCATTATGCTCCACCTTAGCGTTTTGTTGTTAAGAGACGCCTTCTGTAAATAACAAGAACCACGAGCTGTCTGGACTCGAGCAAGATTGGGACAAATGTAGTGTATTCAAACTAAGATATATAATACTGAAGAAATAGTGCTAAGAAGATTATATGTGCATAAAACTTAACTCAATGCGGATATATAAATTATGTGCACTATATTTTTAACCGGCTAAGTTCAGTAGCATTGTGATGCAAAAAGGGGAGAGAAACATAACTACGAGATAAACTGTAACAGGATGTAGAAGATGTTAAGCAAAGATTCGCCGCGTTTTAAATAAAGTTTCATCAACATCATCATCATCACATCAAATTAATCTTTGGGGAATGAGTCAATAGCTTTGGCGTTGCGAAAATCATAGAGGCCGCTTAATAGTGGTGGTCGTTTAATACAGGTTTTGTTCAGTGTCATGTTAATTTTCCGGACATCTGGCCGCCAAAGAGAACCGCTAGCCACCTAATGAATGCAAAATTATTGGTGAAAGGTTGTCACAGCTAACAGAAAACAATTAACAACAGCAATTAACATTTATATCGCGCAAATTCCATGTGAATATGATCAAATGCGCGTAACAAACAAACTGTCTTGATTAGTGTTATAGGTTTAAAGCTCTCTTTCGTAGTCTGGGGATTGGAAATGCCAGACGGCGGCACAGAAACTTAATAGGGAACTTAAGCAAACCACGACGGGAACGGCAACGGGAACGTCACCAAACAAAAGATTTAATGAGCAGAACAATAGCTGTGCACGTGCGTTATAAATCTTTGTACATTTCGTAACCGTTCTGTGCCAAACTACAACGTGAAATGACCAAGTTTTGCGTATTGTGGAGAACGTACGCCTCGACGGCAAATATTTTGGATTTCCTTATGTAACTGATCGTTGGCTTTGCACATTTAGTTTGAGCAGGTGTTTAGACAGATTTGCGCTCTGAACGGGTTTAATTACTTACGAAATTCGAGAGTAAAATTTAAATTCACTTTTTACTAGGCGTCGTCCCTGGCGTCGCCGTCGTCGGTGCTTAAGTTCCCTAATAAACGGGCGCGTCGAGCGCCAGATAATATAACAAATATGAAGATATTCCACGGTATCCTTAAAAAAAAAAAAAACTCAACTCTACTTTCACCTCGCATGTGAGATTATCACATTCGCGCTATTAGACCTTTTCGACTATAAAGCGAGAGTGCCAAAGCAATCAAGAATGCTATCGAAGACATTTGACATAATTTGACTGCTTTAATGTTCTTTAACCAATAAAAACTTAACCCTTTGGGGTAAATAAGAAATTTATAGTTCACTTTATTTGAGAGATATTAACGTGTAATTTGGCGCCTTTTTCGCTATTGGCAAGGCCCTCGATATTTTACAGTGTGAAGGGGTTTAACTTTGACTGGCTTTAGTTTTACAAGTTATCAGCTGTCGTATCACCTGGTTATTATTGATCGGCAGCGCTGGCTCTTGCTATTGTCAAACTCTTGTTAAAATTGTTAGTGGCAAATGCTTGACAACAAAAGAAATAAAAAAATATAGGTTAATTTTAATCCCGATTTAGCGCTAATCGGCTTTCTAAAAACCAAGGCCAGATCAAACGTAATGAGTTGAAACATGAACTCTTGTCGACTTTTTTTCTCGTTTAATCAGTCGATCTTTCTAACTTTGTTCGTTTGTTCATCTACAGGAAATCGCCACAGCGACCGAGAAGGAAATTGACGAGACTCGTAATGGTTATAAACCGGTGGCGACTCATTCGTCCATCTTGTTCCTCTGCATCTCAGACCTGGCCAATATAGAGTCTATGTACCAGTATTCCCTCACTTGGTTCATAAACCTCTACCTTCAGGTAAGCGCGCTCTGCTTACCATTAGATAAGGCCACGTTCGATACATCAATGTTCTAACATCCGAGGCTTTCAGAAAAACTTCTATATTTGGTGTTGTTTTCTTTGAAACCAAGTCCCTTTTGGGAATTCTGAGACACAAAAAAAATTTCTCGAAAGCCTCGGAACCATGTTAGAATATTGATATATCGAACGTGGCCAATTATTTAAGTAGCTTAAGCACATCGCGACACGTCAACCCCCCCCCCCCTCCCCCTCCCCTCCATCATGCGCAACTTTCCGTATCATTTCTCCCTACTGATTTACCAACATTTCATCTGTTTCATCAAGACATTATACTCTTCTTGATCATAGTTAATTCTCCTTGCCTATCTGTTTAGTAGTGTGTTGATGTAGTAAATTTATTTCTGTTGTTTTTGCTTTCTTTTTAGTCGATCAGTAACAGTTGTCCCTCATCAGACCTGGCGAAAGAATAGAAAGTTTGAACGACCATTTTACGCAAAGCGTTTACTCCAACGTGTGTCGGTCATTGTTCGAGAAGGACAAGCTGTTGTTCTCCATTACTCTAAACAATTGGTATCTTGAAGGGAAATTAAGTGGCTTGAATAAAATAACTTGGTTTCTGGGTTTAAACAGGGACTCGGCCGAAACTACATTGCTAACTTACAATAGCTGTTGGAATGGGGTATTTCTTAATAGTAGTATAAAGCTCTCAAGGATCTCATACATTAGCATGAACAAGCCTGGTTCAACCAAACACTTTTATGGTTTTAGGGACAAAGTCGATGATCAAGTATGGAGTTGCTCTGGAAAACCCGTACCCAAACCCATGCACGGAGTGGTTGAGCGAAAAAGCCTGGTCCGAGATCGTGCGAGCGTCAGATTTACCCAACTTAAAGGGTCTCAAAGACAGTGAGTATTTAGGTCCATTGCAAAGTCAGCAGACCGCATAAAAATTTATTTACAGCCGTAATGTGTGATTCATTCAACTTGTTAGTTAAGAGATCCTGCTACAGCGAAATAAGAAAGCATGTTCACACACTCAAGGCACCGCTCCTGTGATGGTACAAGTCTGTTTTATTTATTTTGTCAGGTTTCCCGGATCCTGGTTGGAAAGTGTTCTATGACTCGGCCACACCCAATTCTGAGAGAATGCCGGATCCCTGGGACGTAGTGTCAGGACTTGACCGGTGAGTTTGGACCAACCACTTCCACCTTGTGAAATTCAAACGGTCATACAATATCTGTTTAAGGTTCTATAGCTTTGAAAATCGCTGATATTCCTGGTATTTACAACCAGTTTTGCGTTGCTCCAGTAGTCTTTTGCTTGAATTACTTTCAAAAACATTCGGAGTATTTTAATCTCCGGCAAAAAAGTTCCCAATAATAGAACCGTCAAAGATTTTAAGCGGCCGAAATATTTAAATTACAGCGCAAAACTTTGAAGTGGTTCCAAAGTCATTAGTTTCCTTTCCTATTATTTTCACAGACGTTGTCCCAGTCTAATTCGTGCTTTGTGGGCGTAAATTAACTTAAGTCTCAGCAGTGTCCGAAATTTGTCCGAAGTGAGATTAAAAAATGGCCGAAAATTAAACGTTGGAGATAAAACGTCCGCATTTTTTTGGAGTTAATGTGTCAGGCCGCCGGCTTCTAACCATTCTCTTTTTGTCTTCCAGGTTGGTAATTCTGCGTTGCCTTAGGCCTGATAAGATCGTTCCCGCGGTTCAGGTATCTATTAGTTTTTATAGCCTTTGTATTGATGTTGTCTTGCGCACATCGTTGGATCACGCTTCCCGGAAGTAAATTGGCGGTATCTACGAAAGCGCTTACTTTTAGTGCACCTAACATCATGTTAACTTTGAAAACCTTCAACGTTAACTAGAAGTTAAACCAGAAACTATTCTGAAAATGTCTCTTGTTTAAGGCGAATTAATCTTTTAAGGTAAACAAGAGGTGCTTAAGAATTCTCGCTCTTTACTCGTATGCGTGACAGAAACCCTTGTCTTTTTTCAAAGTAGCCATTGACAGGTTAAAACATCTAATTATACATGTACTCGTTTGCTGCTTTGGTTTTGTCACCCATTGTTGTGTTCACGGTAGACCTTGGAGCCTCTTACAAACCGAGTTACCAGAAAATACCGGCCCGACGTCCTGACAGTGCGCATCGAGCGCAGCGAGGTCGGCACAAAACGACCGACGGTCAGCATTCCACATTTCGGCTCGAGCAAGCTAGGTTAGTAGCTAGGTTAAGTAGTTTATTATGTTGCACTCGGGCCCTGCTTGTTTATTAAATTTGCCGGCTTCCGGCCCCCCCAAAATATTCGGCTTATGACAGTTTCCAAACAATCGGTCTGTATGGCAAAGTCCTGACCAAGAAAGAACCAATCAGAACGCCCGGATTTGCCTAAAGACTACCATGCCATATAATAATGGCACATATTTTTACCTCAAACATGCTAACTTGAGTTTTTGTGTACAGGAATATATCGTAGAGAACATGGGTGGCTCGCACATTGAGCCCCCAACATTCAACCTACAGCTGAGTTACAATGATTCCCATTGCTGCGCGCCACTTATCTTTGTGTTGTCGCCTGGGGCCGACCCAATGGCTGGTCTACTGAAGTTCGCCAGTGATAACGGATTTGGAGGAAACAGGATTCAGACGATTTCACTTGGTCAAGGCCAGGTGAGATTAAAATTCCGTTTGTAACTGCTTTTTTTTTTTGGCAGCAGTGGCAATTTGTACGAACTGCTTTGAAACGCACGGCGTCGGTTTGCGGGTTGTGTCAACGTGTTTCAAAAAAGTGACAACCCTGTTAGCGAGTTACAATGTCAAAATATTTAATAGTCGATTAAGAATTATTAAAGTGATAAGTCGTGAATTGATTTCCCAATACAGTCATTTAGTTCGTGTGTAGAGCGCAAAACAATAATGAAAATTTATTACAATTATACCGAGCAACAGTGATGTGACACTTCGTATTGCAAACCTTATAGTTTAGAATATCCCCATGTTGTATTTCAATGCTATTTTTAAAGAAGATGCAGGTCGTGAAATGAACTGCCCATGCAGTCATCTAGGACGTGCGCAGAACAGAAAAAGTAACGGATATAATAACAATATTACCGTGTAACAGTGGTGTAACACTTCGTATCACTAGCCTAAAACCTTAAAGTGGTACTGCGACCAAAAAAAATTCTTTTTTTTCTTTGGATTTCAAAACTATGTTAACTAAACAATAACTGACCCAAGTTTTAAGTTCTGATTTTAAAAAGACACCTGTTTATTTTAACTGGAATTTTCTTATTTATTGGTCCGCCATTGCTAACTTTAAAATCTTGAGAGAGCTGGGTCGAGGAGAAAATGACGTCAAAGACTCACTAGTTTAAGAATGCTATGCGTGTGTACGCGGATGAATGAATATGCAGCACGGGAGTTTTGGGCTTTCAGACTTTTAAACCCGTGTTTTGCATGTATAATAAGTTGCGTTTACACGCTGAAATTTCAAGCTAGTGAGTAAATGACGTCATTTTCTCTAGATCCAACCCTTTGAGGTCTAATCGGTGAGTTTTGAACGTGAGTAATGGCGGACCGTGAAATCCAAAACTTACACTCAAAATAAACAGCCTTTGGATAAAACTCAAAGCTCAAAACTTTGCCAGTTAGGTATTAAGCGAACTCGATTTCAAATTCTGAAGGAAAAAGGAAATGATTTTTTGATCATAGTACCACTTTAAGTATTTTCTCTCTTTTTTCGTATTCCAATCCTATCTCTTATTACCTTGTAACCACTTTACTCGTCCGCAGAGTCCCATTGCCGCTCGCATGATAGAACAGACCCTGAAGAAAGGTACGTGGGTTGTGCTTCAGAACTGTCACTTAGCAACAAGCTGGATGTCCAAACTGGAGAAAATCTGTGAAGACGTCCTGGTCCCGGACAACACGCACAAGGATTTCAAATTGTGGCTGACGAGTTACCCGTCACCAGACTTCCCCGTCTCCATTCTGCAAAATGGTGAGTCATGTGACTTACTTTTTGCCAAACTGTTTTCTTTTTAATTTTTGTTGACGGTAGTACAGTATGTAGTGTAATCTTTTTTACAGGGAAGGATAACAACTTCCTTTTTTGTAACAGTAAAGGAATTACGTACACATTAGGGAAGAACAACAGTGAATAGAATTCTCATTTTTGAGTACTTATGGATTTTAATACAACTCTGTTTCGTAGAACAAGGTCGCCCACTCATCTGCTAATCTCCAAAAACATTATCTCCCTTAATGAAGTACATTTACATCAAGGCATCACGTATGCATTTTTGCCCTGTGTGCACATCTGTGGAAACGGTCTTTTCATTCTCAAAATGCGTCAAATGTTTTCAGTCCACATTACGTCAGGGAAATTTAAAAACGAAACAATCACCGGGCATTTTGGATTTGTGTTTGACAAAAACTCAATCAGGGAGATCACGTGATTATCGTGACGTCATCGTTTTCGAAAAGCTAAAACGAAAAGCAGGCTGTTTTTCAATTCCTCCGGTTTTAAGAGCGTTTTCGAAAAGCTCCATTTTCTTGACGGATTACTGTGGACGGTAGGCCTAACCATAGAAATAAAGCTGTGTTTTCAAATTTACGCGGCGTAGTGTGGATGAGGTCTAAAACAGCTGTGTACTGCCACAACAAGTAATTGGTGGTTTGCATCGAAAATAAAAATCGTAACCATTCAATAAATTAAGTCAAGAATCAGGTGTATGGTAGATAATTGATAGACAAAAAACATCGCCGAGATTTAGGGCTGTACGGTTTTTCATTGCCGCGGTATTAGAGCTTTTTATGGAGATGCCATGTTGGGTCTCTTCCCGAGGGGCACCAACATGGCGGCCGGAAACCAACATAAACATCTGTCGTTGAGTTTTGCCACAGAAACGAAAAATTATTACTCTAGAGTTCTGAGACATTGAAAGAAATACTTCTAGTGCAAGAAGTGTTCAGTTACCAAAAACGTAAGCGGCAACTGCTCTTTTGACCTACGCGTGATCCTTCTCGGACCGCCATTTCATGTCACGCAACGCATAAACTTGGAAATTCAAATGTCCCCTATTAGAAAATCACGAAACTTATCGAGTTTAAACGTCGTAAAACGCCAAGTTTTGATAAGGTCTTATGTCTGATGACACTAAAACGCCAGTAGGATTGCTAATTTGTAATATTGGAAAATGATGACGTCACATGAAAACAAAGAATAGGGGTTTCTCGGTACTTTTTTTTTGCTCATTCTTTATTTCACTTCTTGTAGGGGTCAAGATGACCAACGAACCACCCAAAGGACTTCGTTCGAACCTGCTGCGTTCATACTTAAACGATCCCATTTCAGACAGGGAATTCTTCACAGCTTGTAATAAGGTGAGACCCTTTATTGTCGGTTTTGTGTGTTTATTTACTACTACACAGGCAATCCGCGGTTGACGGCCCATAATGTATACTCTCTGTAATATTAGTGTAGTCTTATTCTCTGTTCATAGTCCGACAAAATACGTAAGAATTTAGAGATGGGTTGAACTTTCCTGAAATAAACGTAAAGGTGCTTTGTATTGATTAGTTTTACGACAATATCTTTAGCAAGTTGACTTCATAACGTGACTTTCTTGTGTGTTACCATTTTAGCCCGCTCCCTGGGAGAAGCTGTTGTTCGGTCTTTGTTTCTTCCACGCTCTGGTGCAGGAGAGAAGGAAGTTCGGTCCTCTGGGGTGGAACATTCCTTACGAGTTCAACGAGTCCGATCTCAGGATCAGCATGAGGCAGCTACAGATATTGCCTTATTATAAAGCTCGTATTTTTTCACTGGTGACGTTCAACTCTCTTTATTTTAGAGGTTTATTAGCATGCACATACTCTGAAATAGCTACATCATTCTCGAGCTGAATTCTGTGGATCGAACTTTTCGAACCGAACACACTTGGATCAGCAACGATCCTCAGTCCTTCTTCAGAGTGACACACGCTTCCCTGAAGACGAAAGTGAAATGATTATAACACTTCAAGAATGCGCTCTGTTCGTTCGCTTTAGAGAGGTGTTTACAACCGCATAGCGCTTATAAATTATCTGCGCGTTTACTTACATGTATTCGATGTCTCCGACTCCCTTCTATGCACCCAATTGAAGAATCAATTTGTAAAGCTATTGATCTATCCTTTGAGTGTCTTTCTGATGTTTAGAGGTTTATTACCATGTATAACTGCATTATTTTCAAGCTGAATTTTATAGATCGAATTTTCGAAGTTTCACTCATCAGAAACACAGAGTTAATGTTTATTTTTCCGTGAAAGAAAAAGGTATGTCTTTTGTTGAGGAGTACATAAACTAGCTGCCCGGGGCAGGAACGTGAACAAAGTTTACATCGTCAGATGTTAATGTAGTGAGAGACCCTAAAGAAAAGTCGCTTGCCTTTCAGATGTTTCTAAACGACTATGCTGAAGTCCCTATGGAGGCTCTGACGTACCTGATTGGTCAGTGTAACTATGGTGGTCGCGTGACTGATGACAAGGACCGCCGGCTGTTGGTGTGCCTGTTTTCTATTTTTGTGTGTGAAGAGATTATAGCAAGCGATGATCACAAGTAAGTCTACAATTCCGATGTGATCAACTTCTAGGTTCTTACAATGTCAATGCATTTTCAAGCAGTTACGAAGTAGTATAGATGTGAGGGGTACGGAGCCAGACAAGTAAAATGGTTTAATGCAAGGTGTAAAAATTGTCTATCAATTTTCACAGCTTTTGCATTAAAAAGGTTTAAAAAAATAGTCATGTAAAAAGGTTTAAAAATAGCCTAGTGAAATGGTTTAAAAAATAGCCAAACGAAAAGGTTTAAAAATAGCCAAACGAAAAGGTTTAAAAATAACCAAGTGAAAAGGTTTAAATATTAGCGTAAACAAAAAAATTGTCTATCAATTTTCCCATTCAGCTAGCGGGCGCGGCGACTGAGCGCTAATACAATTTTTGCAATCTATTTTACCACCACACCAATCACATGTTGGTAATGAACAAACTGCCATATTATCCACAATACAATTTATGCATTCTATTTTACCACCGCACCAATCACATGTTGGTAATAAACATTTATAACATATTTTTTTATTACAGGAATTATTAATGTTATGCATACTAATTGAGTTATTGCATTGACTACATTTTTTAAAATCATCACAAACTCGACAAATAATATATTTTACGCCATTTTTAATATAATCTAAATTGTCTATCAATTTTTTTCATTTAGCGCCGTATATTATTTATTCATATTTTTTTATGATAATCTTTTTTATACTTACCGACTAGTGGGCAAATATCAACAAAAAAATTATCAAGATTACTAATATCGTTTATTAGATTTTCACTGTTAAATTGACCAAGTCTCAATGCTGTCTTTATTCGAATCATTAAATGTCCATAACTT
>JAHPZR010048920.1:0-10561 GCA_019787425.1 Platygyra sinensis | reverse complement strand
CATAGCTTTCTAGGTTCCACACAACAGGTGCCGTTAAATGATCAAGATAGATGGCTAGAAGTTCTGTAGGGCACGAACACACGGAGATTATAGGTCTACCGGGATTACCAGGCTTGTGAATCTTGGGTAACAAGTAAAATTTGGAGGTACGTGGGTGTTCTACAATGAGAATAGTAGCGGATGGAGGAAGCTGGTTGCTCTCTATAGCAGTCTCAATAAATGACTGGACCTGTTGTTGAGAGCTTTGTGTGGCATCACTAGGAATCTTCTCATAGAACTGTTGGTCTCCCAGGTGTCTGTTGGCTTCAGCTATGTAGAGATCCCTCCTCCACACAACAAAAGCTCCTCCTTTATCAGCCTGTCTGATCACCAAGTTCGTTCTATTTTTCAACTTGCGTAATGCATGTTGTTCGTAATAGGATAAGTTCTGCCGTGTCAGTCTGCGCTCGAAGTCAATTTGATTAACTTCCCTACGACATTAAATTTATCAATGTAATGATCAATGGTAGTAAATTATCCAGGTGGTGGGGTCCATTTGCTTGGTCTGGGTTTTAAGTTTTCTATAATACCTGTTGTCACCGTGTCCTGCTGCTGCATGGTTAGTGTTAGTAGCATTGGTGTCGAAGAGTTGGTAGGTATGGTAAAATGGGATGCCCAGCTCCAACACATTAATAACAAACTGACGAAAAACGTTGGACTTTTATTCAAGCTCAGACATTATATGCCTGTCAATGCACTCAAACAATTATACTACACTCTTCTATTTCCGTATCTAAACTATGGGTTAATGAGCTGGGGCACTGCATGTCAAACCAAATTAAGAAAAATTGAAGTCAAAATAATTGCCTTCGGTGCATTTTCTTTGCAAATAAAAGAGAAAATCCTGCACCATACTTTACGCTATTAGGAATCCTAAAATTAGAGAGTATTTTTAAATTAAAAATTGCCAGCCTTGTACATAAAATTCAATTCCAAAAAAAGAAACACCTTCTTAGCACGCCTGAAAGCCTTCAGTGGTGGTTTATTAAAGATATTTCTTGTCGTGCTATCCTCGTAAAGGATCCGGAAATTCCTTGAGATGATTTTCGTGGCAACAAGGTTACTGGGGTGAAAAAATTTTGCTGATGCTACCTGTGCATGTTTTTCAAAAGCCTGCTAACGAGAGAACTAAAAACATACGCTAAATATATTTAATATTTTAGTACACATTATCCAAGGGGTCACAAACTGGACCGGAAAACCTGTGGTGTTGCTGAAGATGGGCAGCAGAGAACTACGCGCATGACAAAATGTAATTTGTGATTGCACCGTATTATCATAACTTACTATTTTGCCGGCACGTATCAGAGGTCTGGGGAGGGTGTTAGTGCGCAGTGAGTCATGGGATTAGAGTTTGTAATTCGCGGTCGTTAGGAAGGTGAGGCATTCTACGGTCTGCCTCCACTGTTAGGTTGCTTTTTTTATTTTACTTGTGTGTTTATTGATGTTTATAGCTTAGGCACTAGCATACCCTAAAGCCCCAAGGGTTGCACCACTGCCTTGGTCGGGGGTACACGTCTCCCGTGTTTTTTCTACCTGCTGGTTTTTGGGGTTTTTCGTGTCCGGCTTTGGTGCTTCTGCTTTTTCGTTTACATATAATACTTGATGTTTGTACATATCTGCATATATGTTAAATAAACGGTACGGTGGCTTGGTTGGTCCACGCCCCCATATATGAACATTGTTGTGTTGTGTGTACCAGTAGAGCAGTGGAGGCAAAATTCGTACTATCCGGCTCCTCAATCTGCCACGCCTCTTTCTGCTATAACTACAATGACCCCTTTGCCAAGTGAGGACATAACACCAGGTATGGAAGGACAGATCAAGGAGTGGCTAGAGAATATAGACCTGCGCGCCAACGGACGGTTAGGAGCGAGACCGCTAAAGATAAGGCTGGGGCCTTGCCGCCAGCTGTCTACGCCGTTCATCACACTGTCAACGAGTCTGAAGAGAGATTTCGATTCCCTGAAACAATGAATCATCAGCGATTGCAGCACCACAACACGTTGTTAGTACAATTTGTGAACCAAGGGGATGTTACTGAGGTGTTCGAGGATTACAGAGAAGGACAAATTGATGAGTATGCGACAGATTCAGATGACAAAGAATCAGATTTTTTAGAACATTCAGAACTTGTCAATAGAGCGTGTGTTACACGATCCGGCAGAGCTGTTCGTTCATTTGTGCGTCTCGACATGTGACGGTAAGAGAAAATAATAATTGTAAAATCATTAAAGATCCATTAAACGGTGCAGATTCATACGTATAGCAGCGAAATTTCTGGCAAAAACCCAAAGAACCCCATAGTAAAACCACGAGAGCCTTTGAATAATAAGTGTAATAAGCGTTTGTGGACGTCTTGGGAAGCATAAAGACTTCCATGAGGGGGGGAGGGGTAGGGGAGACAGGGGGGTAAATCTCCCTTCTCCCTACTCTCTGAGCCAATTTCTCCCTCCTCCCTACTTTTTGAGCCAATTTCTCAATCCTCCCTAAACGGTTATGTTTCTTTTTCTCCCTCCTCCCTACTTTTTCCCCCTATTTCTCCCTCCTCCTAACTTTTTTTGGGCCATTTCTCCCTCCTCCCTATTCTGTTCCTCCCCCCTCTTCCATAGCTAACAAAATTACGTCTCCCAAGGGCTAGAGCTGTTTAGTTTACCTCTCTTGATTTACTTTATGCCCTGTAATCTCGAATAAAAGCTTTGGTGATTTTATCGGTATACTAGAGGTTCAAATAAAAGTGTAGTAGACGATCACGTTGCTAAAAAGCAGAGTTAGCGAGGTTTAAGTGTAATCAAATAATCAGCTATTTCAAGTTTTACACCTCGTCCAGAGTCTTAAAACTGCGCAAATTGCAAAACAAATGTAAATTATTAACTCGCATTTTTAATTATTAACCGAGACTTACTGACAACCGACAAAGGTCGAAAATTTTAACCGACAACCGACATGTGGACCCCCCCATTCAGACCCTCATGTAAGTTGAGGGGTATGCTTCAGTTGGTTTGACTGTAATATTTATAAACATTATGATTATATTAAACAATTAGATCATGAGCTCGAGATTTCTATCGCAGGCGAGTCAAATATCACACATAGAAATCAAGAGCGAATAATCTAATTGTTTAAGTATAAATCTGCTAGTCGTTCAAAAGGTTATCTAAATCCTCTTAAAAGACACTTCGAAAACGCCGGCCAAGAGGCGGTCGTGACTTTTGTTAACAAGGGCTCACTGCTACACTACGCACTTTCTATCACAGAATAGATAGTGTGTAGCGTAGCCAATAAGAGAACGGCACTCGTGATAGAACGCTAGCAGATTTATACTAAAACAAAATAGGTATACATATCATGACAGTATACGATACATCATTCGGCATTGATCTTTCAAGGAGAAAAAAAGTAAATACTCAATTTTCAGACCTATAAAATTAGTCTCTTATGTTTGACCGCCCCAAACCAGAAAAAAGCCTCATCTGTAAACATTTGAGAAGGGCTACTGAACTGTTAATGCGAAAATAATCGGCTCCTTGTACTTCTGAGGGGTTACGTGACATGCCACGTAACGTTAAGCGCAAAAAAGCCATTGTTTGAGAAATTGGTGGCGGTTTTTAGTAATATCATCCTGTAAAAACGCCGTTTAGATGCAGGTCAATTATTTTCATCCTCTCACGTTTGGAATGACCGTCCCTCTTTTCACAAAAAAAAAAAAATTATAGGGTAAAAGGTCGTCTTTTTCAACATAATTTGACTTTTGATCATTTAGAACTGAAAAACGAAATCAAGGAAGATCATTCCAGACGTAGCAAGATACATAATTTCAATTTGCATCAAAAACGCTCATTTATTGATCACTAGACTGAAAATTCGCCATCAATTCGCCGATTTATCAAATTTTAACAAAATAATCACGTGACATGCCACGTGGTCAAGGCAGGACGCCGAGTTTTATAATCAGGGAAAAGTTCAGCTCGGTAAAACAAAATTTACCTGGCCAACCATATTTCTACTTTACATTCCTGACCCAGGCCTTAAAGTGATTGAGTCATATATGATTGCAAACAAAATGCCCAATGCCAAGCCATGGTGAAAAACACACCCTATTTCAGTCCAATGTGTATAAAATTTACACCTTTTTCAGAAATAAACAGCCCAAAAGCCGCACCCTTTGGGACCGCCCATACCTCTGATAGCCCATATAGTACTTTGTCGAACTCCGCTCATCGCAATGGTTATCATGTAGGATTCTGAATACGCCAGCACTAATATTTGAATGTAATTACAGAAGGTGAGCTAAACGTGACTTCTCTACCATAGTTAAACACGGAGCGATCCTATAAAAGGCAAGGACACGCCCCCTTGAAGCACTTTGTTGGCTTTCCTGTGCAATGGTGGGAAGCCAGAACAACGGTCGCATAACATAGTAGTCGCGAAGAAATACCGTTTTTTCGTTAAACCAACGGAGTCATTTACGTAGAATAATATAAGGTAAATAATAAAATTACAGTGAAAATAAAACTTAAATTAACACTTTAGATGATGGCTTTGGAAGAACAAAAACGATGAATTATCTTCGTCGCTTCACGCGGAACATTCAAATTCGCCGCTAACTAAAAAAACAAAGCTGACGCCTGCGAGCTATCTGTTTCCATTTATCTCAGCATGCTGAGAACGAAACGAAATCTCGTAAGAGGTGATTTTGGTTAGCCTGAGAACACAGACGGATTTTGGTGGGCTATTTAAAATTATTCAGGTTTATGAGCGTTATGATGGTGCAAACAAAATGCAAATTGAACACTGAGTTATTCCTCAAACTGTTCCATATTCAGAGCAAAGAAATTGGAAGCCAATCAAATTGGAGCATTGGCCGTCCGTTGGGATTTGTGACTGACAGGCTGAACACCTCAGCCTCGTTATATAGGATCGCTCCGTGTTTAAGTCCAAATACCGAGGAAATCAAATTCAAGAAGACATTTTCAGGTTCCTTTTGATTATCTGGTCACAGGCACTTGCCTATTGTTTTCGTTTTCAAGCAGGTTAGTGTTGTGATTATCACAATTTTAAAAGCGTTAGTACTGTACGGGTCCGCAAATGATCCTAGGACCGCAAATGATCCCCAATTTGGACCGCAAATTATCCCGGACCGGAAATGATCGCCATATTAGACCGCAAATGATCCCGATCAAAAAATAGCGAATGGCATGGATTGTGCAGTAGGGTGGATAGGGAATTGGCGTAGGTGAATACCGATATTTTTATTTAAGCCATCTTATAATTATAATGGCTCGCAACTTACTTTTTTTAATAGTTTCGACTAAATTTTGTTGCTAACTACGATGTTATGAAATGCACCACTTAATCAATCATCAAAACACGGCTTGGCTTGCATTTCTTTGCAATTCTCAATAAAAATTATGATCAGTGCAACATACACTACATATCTCGTCTTTTGTTAAACGCTGGTATTTCGGTGCTATAGTTAAATAACATTTTTATCAGCCATTAACGCCACTCGTCTTACGGTTTTAAACTAAAACACATGATCTAACCATGAAGAACTGTGACAGATGACGCTGTCACCTGAGTGGACTTCCAAAGCTACAACACTTCATCACTCTGTAAAACATCTAGTGTGTAGCACTGGAAATTTGAACAAATTTATTTTGTAATTTTTTCTTGGTCTAATTTTTGCTTTAATTCTTCGGGAATGACTACTAGAGTATTCTAAGAAGCCAAAATTTCAAGCTATAGTTATGAAGTTCAGCTTCATGACCAAACAAAGCCAAGGCTTGCGCTTATTGCTACCGGGATTTCGAGAATGTTTACGAGTATGTGTGTTTCTTAGACTTCTAAGTCAATACATTGTTTTCACATGTCGTGTTTTTATCCTCATCAGGCATAAGAGGCGGTATATTTATATCCCTTTACAGTTAGCAAGCTTCGTTTGGAAACTACAGCATTTTGAAAGTTGCGTGACACAAGGCTACGATCGATTTTGTTAAAAAAAAATATCCTTATCTCATAATTTTGAGCTTTTTTAGAAGTTAGAGCATTAGGAAAAGTGCTTATGTAAATGCTTGTTTGTTTAGTACTGACAACCAGACGCCCAAATATATATAATCAGTTAAGTAGATCCCTTGAGCCAACAACGTATCACCCCCAGGAGGATCGCAAATGGATTCACAGTCCAAGTTGAGGAGAAATTATGAGTAAGTTAAGAGAAACTCAACACTGGACAACTTCTGAGGAAATTCGAAAAAACTGTAATTGCCCTGAGCGGGATTTGAACCCACGTCCCCCTGATCACTAGTCGGGTGTGATGACCACTACACTATCAGGACAACCATGCTGGCAACATGGCTGATTAATCAATGTAAATAATCATTAAGTAGATCCCTTGAGCCAACAAGGTTTTACCCTGACATTTCGTTTTTCGAAACGTCAGAATCTTAGGTGTTTTGGTGTTTTACCGGTAGCGAATTTGCCCATTGAAAAAGTGTGCATAAATAAGAATTTTTAGGAAGTGAATTTTAGTGATTTTAAGCGGCTCGTCGTCGCCTTGAAAATTAACCCACAGAAGTATAATTAGCCTCAAAAGACTTGTAAACCCCTCAAAAATAAATTTCCAGGCTGAAACTGAAGTATTATTTTGATGGGGATTAAACAGAGCGAAGTTTCTGATAAGGTATTAGTCACTGAATTTTGCGTGTTTTTGACCAGACGTGGGACCGCAACGTATTTTTGATTTTTTGGCGGGTTTAAAAAAAATATTTCAAGAAAAAAATCACACCATGTTGCTAGGCTTACCATAGGTCATACGACGACTGGCTTGGTCCTAGTGGACATTCCCTCTTAATATCTATTACTGCACTGAGAATAGACAGTGAGAGCGTAGCCAAACAGAGAACGGCATTCGTGATCGAATGCTAGTAGATTTAAACTAAAACGCGACAGAAATCTTGAGCTCATAATCTGATTGTTCATAGAAACACGGCTTTAGACCAATCAGTGTGCGTGTTTTCTTTGGGCTATTTTTTAAATCTCAACATTGCAAAGGTTTAAACAAATCTTGTAAAAATTTAACTGTGTAGTGTTCATTTTACCGCTACATGTACCTCCAGGTAATTCAATTTAAGCCACTGGAAAGCGACGATCGAACTTCTGGCCTATAATAACCTCTTACTAATTGAGCGCGAGGGCCGTACAGGGGAATATTGGCCCGAGATCGTGGTAGTACGGACCGAGCGCAGCGAGGTCCGTACAAAACGACCGAGGGCCAATATTCTCTAGTACGGCGCGAGCTAGCTAGGTCAATAAGTTGTTTATTATATGGCACTATTACACTATTATAGGGTCATGCTTGTTTGTTTTCTGTTAAAACGCACTTCCGGTCATTTGAATTCAAAGGGCTTCCTTCGTGTGTTTTTGATGACGAGAGCAATTCAAAAAGAACAAGCTACCACGAGTTTGAAAACAAATTCAATGAACGTAAATCATGTTGAATATAAACAAGTCTCAACAGCTGCAGTTTGTTGAAATTCGGAAAATGGAACATTTTAACTTGCGCATCACAAAATATGGATGAAGAAATGTCGAACTTGGTTGCTGTGAAATCATTCAGACATAAACACAGCTGATGAAGAGGCAGTCTTAGAGTCAATCCTCGATAACAGTTCGACGCTTCTTCTCATTCTAGACAATTCTGCGCTGAAAATTGGAAATTGTTCCTGGCTTGTACTCTTGTCCGTGTTACCTGCGTTTGTTTATAAAAAAAATATTTCAGTGGATAAAAAAGTGGTCAAGCTCCTTCGCAGGTAGGGTTTTAACTCTCTCATTTGTCATACCGTTACCTTATAATTCGTGGAGAAGAGTGTTCAGGTCAGTAGCCATCTGGTTATCTGTCGGCTAGCACTTTTTTTGCTTCTTTATAAAATCGTCTACGGCCTCCTGACTTTCGCTGATGCCTGATTCAGTCTCTACTTTAGACGTTTCTAGATAAATTCGCTTCGTGGAAATGGGTGTTACTAAACTGCGGATGGCAGACCGCGAAACCTGCGGAACCAGCGGAACCTATATTTTTTTTTTCACAAAAAATAACGAAGAAGTGATTTTTTAAAACATTTAACTATAATAAACTGCGATAAAATACTTTTTTACAAACACTGAGAAAAATATTTTGTTAAAACCGACGACGTTTTGACGTTGAAGCTGTGTCATTAGCAAGTCAAAAATCATAGTGCAGCTAGGTAAAATGTGTAATACTAATTAAAATAGTGGTTCAGTTACAATGGTAATAAAGTTATAATGATGTTCTTTAGACAAAGAGCATTGCACGAATGGAGTCGGTGTAAGTGTTGAATGGTTTCTTTATAGCAAGTTTCTCGTAAATGAGAAATAAAATAATAATAATAAGATCCTAAAAATAAAACCTCTAAAACAAATATAACACTTGTTCGAAATTTCGTTTTCGGGTCTAAAGAACATTAGTGACGTTGTAAAAGGAATTTGTTCTTATCGTCGTGGACCTAGAAGTACTTGAGATTTTAAAATCTTGGCGACATACTGTATGTGCGATGCCATTCCATTCCCCAAAATTAATATTCGATCAACGTGGCGGAATGGAAAAGAAAGTATACGAGGTAAGAGACAAGTTTACGTTATGCTCAATTCGAGTTTCTGTGAGTCGTATTTACAGTTATGTTTGTTTGTATTCGCCCTTATACTGTTACCGGATCATCTTATTAAAACAGATGAGCCATAATAGTGTTACAATGATTTGTACCTTTGATTTCGTTATTTGGTTTGTTCCGTCTGAGTTCTGATTTCAGTGTTTTCTCTTTTATTATATCGACTGAAAAGGAAAGCAACAGTTCTAAACCTTTATCTTTTGACTTCGGCTTACAGAAATTCTTTTAGTTCGACAAGTAATCCGTGAAATATACTTCGTGAACTATATCTATATACCCTTCAGTTTCATGAAACCCCCTAGTACGATCACCCTTTTCAGTGGCGCATAATTCCTGGGCTGGGGTGGAAGTAAGTTTACTTGGACGTCAATGACGATAAAAACATTTCTGTTTTCCTAACGATATTTCCAGCAATGCTGAGGTTTTTATTTCTAGTTCATTTTTTTTTTTTTTTACTACTTTTGTAAAATGAAATTTGATTGCCTCATCAACGAGATACCTTCTATAAAAGAACGAAATCTTAGGTTCGACATACACGCAGACTGACTCCATTCGTGCGAAACTCTTTGTTCATTTAAAGAACATTGTTGACACTTTATTCCCTTCAGTTGTATTAAAACCATTGTTTGAATTAGTATTACCTTTGGAATTACACATTTTACCTTATAGTTAAATGTTTTAAAAGAATCACTTCTTCTTCGTTTTTTTTTTTTTTTTGGAAAACAAAATATAGGTTCCGCAGGTTCCGCAGGCTCCGCATGTTCCGCAGGTTCCACAGGTTCCGCAGATTCCGCAGTCTGCAATCCACAGTTGAGTAACACCCCGTGGAAATTCGTCTTTGTCGTTCGTTGTATGCTCAAAAAAATATCGATCTTTTAGGCAGTTTCTTTGCGAGGAATGAGAGTATTTACATGTTTTCTTTTGGTAGTTTTGATTGCAAATTTTGAATTTTTCGGCTTTCGAAAACAGAAAAAAATACACAGCATATTACCGTTTCCATGGAAACGGTCCGTATGGCCAAATCCGGACCAAGAAAGAACCAATCAAAAGTGAAAGTGAAGAATGATCATCACAATTAATTTTCCAATTCAAGCAATTGGAAAGAAGAAGCCTGAAAAAATTGGAGCTTTAACGGGATTCGAACCCGTGACCTCCGCTATACCAGTGCGATGCTCTACCAACTGTATCCCGGACGTCACTGGTTCGAATCCCGTTGAAGCCCTGATTTTTTCAGGCTTCTCCTTTCCAATTGCTTAAATTGGAAAATTAACTGTGATGATCATTCTTCACTTTCACCTACAACCGCAGTTCAAATATGAACAATTTCATATATACTTCTCATCAAAGAACCAATCAGAACGCTGGGATTTTCCTCAAGCCTATCTTGCCGTATAATAACATTGGTTATTCTTATTACAGCCAATTGAAGTTTCCGCAAGCTGAATATGTTCTTTAGCGCTATTCTTTGCTTTTATGTATGCTTCTTGTCTAATTTTAGTAGCAGCATTACAGTCAAACTAAGTGAAGCGTACCCCTCAAGATTGCATTAATGAACTGATTATTTGAAACTTGTTACGAAAAATTGTGGCGTGACTTGCGTCACTTAGAACATTCGAGTCTATGCTTATTTGATCTAGAAGTTTCGTGCATATTTAATTAGCCTTGTCATGGTGATTAAGCAATTTATTTCAGTCGTTTACGTCTGCTGCTGTAAATAGTTTATATTATAATGATACTTTATTTAGCATAGCCGGAAAGTTCTAGAACGTTTTGCTGTAAAGTATATAAGTAAATCGTTGTAGTGTTTAGATGGTTTTATCCCAGGAGTGTTTAAGGTT
>JAHPZR010048919.1:0-10892 GCA_019787425.1 Platygyra sinensis | reverse complement strand
GCATCAGGATCTATATGAGGAGAATTATAGTTCTCTATAAATTATGACAATTCACTTTTACATGACTGTTAACAGCACCTACTGCAACATAAAATACAATTATTATTATAGAGAACTGCTTTGGTTTCTTGGTGTTTCTTTGCCAAAATGTTTAACAACAACCTTCTCCTTTCAATGAACAGCATCACATAACAACTGCAGCATATGAAAAAGAAAATATTACCAACACTTGATATGTGTACCTAGCAAAGTATGAAATAGCTAAGGCAAAATTAAAATGAAAAAAGTATTAATTTTGAGGAAAATGTAAATGATGTAGTCACTACGTACCTTTGCAGTTATGTCCAAGGAGTCGACACTTAATCAGCATGTCAACCCAATGAGGTCTATTCGAATCCAATCTAAGTTCTTCACACCCCGTACAGATTCACACAGCCTGATAATGACGAGGTCAAAATATTAGTCAAGAATGGTCAAAATATTACGAGTATACTAGGCAAAATGTTAAGTCGTGCAATGTTTATCCCCTTTTTTTACCACCATTTTGGAGTCACTGATACATGACAGTACATGTAATTTCAACATCTTCTGACCACAATTTCCTCTTTTCCACTAAGCTTAATTGTAATGCTCAACAACAGCTTTTATTAACAATTGTGAGGAGAAACTGGTTGTGTCCTTCTAGATTTGATAAGTGAAACATAACATTCCAAAATGTTTGGTTAACATCTGTACAGATAATCGGTGTTCTCCATAAGGTTTTCACAAAGTTAATTGATTTTATCCTTCATGCTATCTTCTTCCTACAAACTGCTTCCCTTTAACTACAGTTATAACATAGCTAGCAGAGCCACGCAATCAAATTCAGTATACGTAAGCGGTGCTCCAAATCTCGACAGTGCTCGCTGATGGCATCAGCAAATTGCTTTGCCAGAATTTTTTTTCGCTTGAGCGGTCATTGTCAGCGCAGCGAAAAATATTATATTTCGCTACAATGATGGATACAGAGACTCGGCCCACTAGTCCCAAAACTAACACAATTTTCCAGCCTTTTCTCGTGGGCTAGAGTTCTTAAATGAGGCAGAAAAAGAGAAAAACGACGGAAAAGGAAACTTGGCATCAGCACCGTCACGATTCGCTTCACTGTCCAAAAGACACTCTGGTAAAACCAAACAAATTACAAACTGGTCTGTTTCAACCTTTAAAGGTAAGCTTAAGTTTTACCATTATAAAATTGTTAAATATAAACCTCAAGCTTTCAACAGAAAAATTGAAATAAAACCAATTCCTATTTTGCTCAGTATTTCGCTTACCGCAAACAATCACTTCTGATATTGTTGTATTTTTTTCGCGTCAATTTTCAGGATTTTATGTACAATTCCACCGGCTATGCACTATCGAGTGCACTATCGAGTTATGGAGCACTTGGGAAGTTTGGAGAGCACTCAAGAAGCTAGAGTTGCCCTCGGCTATCGCCTTGGGCAACTCTTACACTTCTTTCGTGCTCTCCAAACTTCCCGCGTGCTCCATAACTTGATAGTGCACGCTAAAGCATGAACCAATTGTTAATTACATTTAATGAAGTATGTTTGTACTAACCTGTAGAAGTCCAAGTAGTGGTACAAGAGGTTGACAAGCCTTATTCTTATACAGTAGTCAATGAAACTCTGATGAAATTGGAAAAGTGATGCAATACATCCTTCTGTATCTAAGGAGTCTTCACTGCCAACTGCAGAGCAGCCATCCAAAGAAAACAAAGGAAGATTGTCCCCAAACAACGTCTGTGTTGTGCTCAAATAATGCAGTAGAAGGGAAAAGTTGGACAGTTGAGATGTTGTGAACATTCCATTTCTAAAGGGACAAAAATAAGCAATGGTGTGAACTATGGGTACCTGCATAAATAAAGTGTTTAACTTATTAAATAATTTCTCATTTATTTACAAGCCAAGAGAAGATGAGCCCTGTGAAACATGTGACAAAATGCCTTTACTAAATAACTTTTTATTGCTGGTCCATCTTTACCCAACATTTTCTGAACCTTTAAAAAATGACACGATCCAAGAGAGCGAATGGTGGCTGTAGACTAACCTTGTTAGCTCTTCCAAAATCATCTCTTTAACAACCTTGTGACAGGAACCTACTTGACTAAAGATGCAGAGAGGAAGTGATGGCAACACAACTTCCCCACCACAAACAGCAAACTTTTCACCCACATGCAGAGAGGGATCATCACAGGATGTATCAATCTTAAGAGCTATTGATCTGATCCAGCCCAGTAATGTCTGCCAGTTAGTGTGAGATGAAAGGTAGTTCCAAAGGGCTTCTGCTGTTATCTCAATGCCATGAGAGAGGGCACTACCATTTTCAGCTGTGAAGATTTTAATTTGCACAAAAACACCCTTAGAACTAATCACAACAGGTCTTATTACATAGAACATTTATCTTAATATACTTCTAGAGGCTAAGTGAATGTTGCTCGTAATACATCTTTATTACATTATAGTTATATACATGTACAGAACTCTGTTATACAGTCATCACATGACTGTGCCATGAATTATGAATAACTGAAATGTGTGTAAAACATGGCCAGATGAATGAAAATGTTCCTTCTAGTTATAACTCAACTTGTAGTCGAATATTTCCCGTGAATCACCCTAAGGGCCTAATACCACCCAATTAAGCTCATGTTTGTACCAAACTTGTGTAAATAAGGATTTTTTTAAATTTCTTTACTAAACCATTCAATGAGATAACTATACCAAAGGTCAATATGGAATAATGATATTTTAGCTCAATACCTTGGCATGTGAGCATTCTCTCAATCAGAATTCTCTGTCTAGAGGTATCATCCCATGAACAAACCCACGCTAGGGGCAACTCAACATAACTACTGCCGCTTGAAAGATTCTGCTAATAGAAGTAAAGTATTACTCCAAATAATTCTGATTATGAGACATTTAATAAATTTCTACATTTATTGGTAAACTAAAATTGACTGGATTTCTGAAAACGATGAAAAAAGTTCCTCACTTTGTACCAACTTGAAGTGGGCTACAGACCTTGCTTTCATGACACCTACTGTACAAGTAAATGCCTGCAGATCACTCAGAGCAATCAAAAATGAAAAAAAAATTGGGAGAGTACAAAATAAAAGTAAGAGAATACCATGTAGTAAGAGGAACTGAAAAAAGACTGATTTTATTTTAAAACTTTTATACATGCTTCCTTGCACTTTCATACAAGTTGGTATCATCAACTTAGGAGATATTACAAGTTTCATCAACACCATTTTCCTAAATCCAGGCATAATATTGAATTTGTACACTGATAATACAATTGATCAGTAAACCACAATCGAGAACTTTACAACACCAATACACGTCAATTTAAGTCAATTTAAATTGTGCTCCACATAGATGGTCCTTAGAGAATCTTTCACCGACTATATATTTGACAACAAAGTTCAATGCAAAGTTAAGCTTGAATAGTTGTTATTCCTCCTTCAAGTGAGACATGGAGCTAAGGGAAATTAGCTATAGGCAACTTATTTAAACATTTCCCTGTCATTGCTTTATTTACCTTTTACTACATTTGTTTCATACAGTAGCAGAAAAACAATTCCAACCAGAACCATTTTCAGTCCATTTTCAGAGGTTAGCCAATTCTTCTGATGACAAATGTTTGTTTTCATGCAGACTAGATACCATATTTGTTGCAGTAGCATACAATCATGAATAGAAGATCTTACCTGCTTGTCGATTTCTGCATCTACAAGATTACCAGTCTGCATGTAAGTGTCAAGGATTTGAGTGGAACCCAGGTTAAATGAACTCCTTAGAAGTCCAAGATCTCTCCAACTAAAAAGAAAGAACCGATTGAAAGCAATTCATAAGATGGATAGCCCCACAACGAAACTTTGTACAAGTCAAAGCAGTCAAACCTTCCTAACAACTAAAAATACATTCTATCAGTGTTTGTTAGAAATATTTTCATCTGCATTCAGAAACCGACAGACTTAAAATTCCCCTATGAGTTGATTGTAAAGGAACCTATTGCAAGAAACAAAGTTACTGGTATCTTAAATGAACAAAACCAGTGAGGCACTATGGGAAGATCAAATAATAAGCTAAAATTGCTGTACCTATATGCCCATTTACACAATCAGCTCAAAATGACATTTTATGGAGACTGTTCAAGCAGAGTGGTGTGACGTAAACATCATTGTGGTAACATTGGTCCAGTCTCCGTGCTATTCAAAAGGTTTTGTAAATTGAACTGCTTTGCGGACATGCTGCATGGTATTTCAATGCCATAAGTGAGCATAAATTGTCACAAACCTGCACTTTTGGTCACTATTGCTAAGAGTCTTTTTAGATTCTGTGAATGACTGTTGACAGTACATGCTTTCCAGGGTATGAACAAACTGGACCACATTTATTTCTTCAGCTGATAAATAATCTCTTGATTCTAACTCCTTTGCCTGATAAAGACAACAATGCACAGAACATTACTTGAGAATTCTTCAAAGAAAACGACAACACTTTTAAGTTTGTAAGACATGTTTCAACAGAAACTTTTGTCATCTTCAGTTAATTAATGTAAAAAGCGTTACAAGTTGAATTTATAAGAAAGAAAAAATGCTAATTATGCTAGTAACAACGGAATGTACAAAAAACGTGACAAAGTGAGAGTTAAAAGGATAGTTTTAGATTTACATGATGTAATTGCTGATTCAGGGAAGGCTGTTGTTTATGAATATGAAATGCCTCATTTATCTTAAGTTGGAAGCCCATAGAGGCATGATCTAAAATATGAACAGTCTACCGAACACAAAGCGCGACATTCGGAATTCTGAAGGTGTTTGTAAATGTGCGAGGCCCTATCACTGACTAAGTGTTCACGCATGCGTGTGGAAAAGTGCCGGGTTGTTTCGCCGACATAACAGGCATTACAGCCCGCACATGCAAACTTGTAAACAACACGCGAACGAAGCCCGCCAGGGATAGGGTCTTTCACGCTAAACAACTTGCCTATCTTAAAGGAGGAAAAAACTAGTTTGATATCCAAATCGTTGCAATAGCGCTTGATGAGGTGACGAACCTTTTTCTGAGTGACAACAGAAAAATGGCCGATGTAAGGAAGCTTAAAGTAAAATGTAGGTGAAGTGGGAAGAGAACCCCGGGGACAGTGATCACTTAGGGTCCCAGTAACGTAATGGTTAACAACCCTTTCAATTAAATGAGCAGGGAAAAGATTCTTTTTTAGGATATCCATGAGCTTAGTAGAATTGCATGCAAGCATTTTCAAGTTCCTATTTACGTTTAGTAAGTTATCAGTAAAATGTGTGACTTACCAGAAAATCTCTAAGAGGCCTGTGAAGTGTATAGAGACAGATCTTGTGAAGCTGTTGCCAAACATCACGACCCTGCAGGAAATAGTTTTAAGGCGAATTAGTTAACAAACAGGTTTGATGGCTAAGCAAAAGATTTATGCATAGGTTACAACAGACATTGTAGGTCCTTAGCAGGAAACCGACTAAAACAAACAAAAGCTTACAATAAAGCAGATTAATATATACCACACAAGTGAATGTAACGTTTTGCCCCTGCTGCTGGCTAGATCTGAGGTGATTAGCGAAGGACTATTCAAGCAGCCGAAGAAAACCAAATGGCTTTTGTCTGTATGATTATTGTCACAAATAAAGTTGCTGCTAGTTATTCAGCTTGTGTGGTATATACTAAAAGAGTTATTCACCTCAGTGTCAGTGAAAGTGCTGGATATTTACCTCTACTTCGGTGAATAATTGTTAATTATACCACAGCCAGTAACAACAAAGTTCATTAAATTCAATAATTATTATCTTGATACCCATATGACAGCTCCTCATGTTATCATAAACTTTACAAATCATTACAAACAACATCAAACAAGAGTTGACACATTGTTAGACTCCATGGCAGTGTGTGTGACCATGCAACACTGGACTGTATTACTTAGGGTGTGTTTCTATAAAAAAATCCAAGATTGGATTCTTAAATCCGAAAGAATCCAAAAATGGATTTTGTGTTTCTTTGTTGAACAGATCAATCCATGATCTTTGAGATCATGGTGTGTCAAAGGAACTGACAAATCCACAGGCTTCCATAGTGGATTCTTCAGATTCTTTGATGTACCATGATCTGAGAGATCTTAGATTGAGCTGTCTAGTAAAGAAATGCAAAATCTGTTTTCTGTATTCTTTCGGATTTATCTTGGATTTTCTTACAATGTAAAGAAATGCACCCTTAGATTTTAATTGGTCACATGAAAAGGAACCTAACGGAAATGTTTTTGTCAAGTGGCAAGGAAGCATAATATTCTTGAAGCGAAACAACAATCCAAACAATCTTCCACAGAAGGGTAGAAATGAAAAGTCAGATTGATTGCCAGAGGTTTTTAGTCAACTGTAAATGTCTTCCTTCTCTTGCATTTAACCTACCATGTTTGTTAACATAGTAACTACTGTATCCATGTCATGATGCAGAAGTTTCTGAAGAACAGCTTTGAGACCAACTTCAATGAAGCTTGAAAGGGAACCATCACACAAGCCATCTCCCTGATTCACAGACTGAAAATAATTACCATTTGACAATGTCAGAATATTGCTGTGTTGGTCTTCATAGTTATGAAATTACTGCTGCAATTCTTAGAGATTTACCAAAATGCAGCCACAGCATTTAACATGGTTCCTTTTACCTGTAGCATAAGACAATGGATGAACTGATTGTAAACTCTGCTGTGTTACATGGTTGCTATAGTATTCAATTGGGTATTAAACAAGTCTCAAGCAGCTCATAGTAAGAGTGGTTTTTGCCAAGTGCGGTAAAGTGATTGGTTTACATTTTCTGTGCTACAGCTGTACATGAATGACTTAAAACTCTTGTACCACTTTTTCATCAAATCAAAAGTAAAACCAAGATCACATGGTCAAGCAGGTTTTCCTCTGAATTTACTTCAAATTTTGATTGGTGCATTGGATTTCCAGTGTCCCTTATGACTGGCTAAAGTGAATACCTTTATTTTGGTTTTCTGACTCTCAATTGAAACCCCACCCCAAACAAGGAAATAAGTTTCTAATTAATGGTGTTTATTTTGCTCAGGCAATTTCCACATTCTCATGACAGCACATCAGTTCACTTTCATTTGAATCTCTAACTTCTTTTTACTCCACCTAGATCAAAACTATAATTATTCTGCCTTTAAAAGCCTAATATGTGATGTGACTAAATGTAGTTTACATGTAAGCTAAGTTAAACATGAACAGTCTCTCTTGGAGTGAGTAAGGAGTGACTCGGGGACTGGCTTCAAATGGCAAATCATTCCACCTGTTTTTTGCTGCTGAACTGTTTTCATTAAGCTTTTCTCTTCCATCCTCCTTTGGCTCAATGGTAAGCATGTGGCAAGTATCCTGTGTTTCCAATTTTTTTTCAGTTTGACAGTGCCTGGTGGTTGCTGCTCATAGATTTGACATGGACACCCTACCCACTTGGTTTAGCTAGTTAGCTCTCCGGCTCCAGCATCCTTTCAGGCACCATTCCTCAAGCTCATCAATTGTTGATGAGTTTAACAAATATGTTATTTTTGATCGAGTCCAGAGAGAGTTGAACCTTAAAAAACAAATGTAATCACAACTAACAAACATTAAAAGAATGCTATCGGAATTAGACTGAAAAGGTAGTCTATGGCCAATGACATGTTTTTTGTAACAGTGAACTCTGAGGAATTATTAATCTCTGAAAACTTGCTGGGCCATTTATGAAACTGATCGGAAAGACCTTATACAGTTCTACAATTCTACAGTTTATATTCTCCCTCTTAAACAAGCAAAAATGAAAGTAAATATAATAACACTTGCTGGCCTTCCATCCTACCATTTGTACTTCTTTCCTGCTCTGAAAGAATGTCTGTGCTGAGCATATCTGTCTGTTGATAATGGCATCTTTAACAACCTCCTAAAAATGCATATTAATGACCTGTTCACCACTGTGAATAACATTATTTGCTAAATGATAATGAAAATCAATTAATTATTAAATAAATGCAAAAGAATTTAATTTAACCAAACTAACAAGCCATTTAAGAGGGAGCCCCAGAAAATGAAAGAATGCATAAAGGCAGTAAATGTTAACGAATGCATCAATTTGGCCTTGAATGATCTCAGTGGTACTTTAAGAACAATTTAAGTTATGCTTTTATTGATTTTGTGCATATTTGCCAAGTTCTGGAAACAACATTTGATAAAACAAAAAGGGTTCAATGATATTTATCTAACAACTGATGAAAGAATACCTCATCACTCATTTTGGTCCACCTTTCGCTTGATACATCTGTCTCATCCACTTCAATTTTTGTAAAAGGCATGCCAGTTACATCACTAGAATCAGGCCTTTCAGTATCGACTGACGGCATGTTGGCAAGATGGCAACGAAGCTTTACAACACTCTGAGTGAGAAATTCAAGACAATGTTTTATTTCTTGATAAAATAGAGTGTGTGCTACTTTTCCAGATTCATCTGCATGGAAAGCATCCTGTATGTCTTTGCTTTCTAGAATCTTTGCTCCATCTTCCATTAGGTTGTGAAGATAACTCAAAGTCATCTGTGCAAGTTGTCTTGTAAAGTGCTGATAGTGTTGCTCTACAAGGAAAATAGAGCTTAGTCATATTTATTGCTGGTGGATTGAAGGAAGTCACTACTAATAGTCAAATATGTGCTTAATACAGTTGTATGTAATCTACAAAAAAACAGATAGATCACAAGGTAGGAAGAATCTGCAAACATTTTAGCTCCCGAGTGTAAATTATAATATAGTTATTGAGAAAAAGCATTGTGAAAATTGCAACACTGAAAATCCTTGAATTAGTGACTTCCCTCAAATAAGCAACCCTCTTATATTAAAATAAGTGCCTCCACTCGAATAAGACCCCCCTGGTTTAAAGTGCTGAGACAACTTGTGATTGTAATCACAAGCAAATGATCGACTCATTCAAGCACTGCACATTGACCGTCGCAACAGATGGCAGTGAAACCATGATGAAGCCCAACCAAGCCTGCACAGTAGGGCTACACCAGCTAAAGGGGTTATACTATAATACATAGATCCTCAAACTCCTGAAACCGGATCTTTCCGAGACTGATATATACATGTACTACAAAAAACTGATCATATCTAACCACAATTTAGGAACAATTAAGTAAGCAGCACTCCTTGACTAAGCTCCTTAGAATAAGCATGCAGCTAGTGGCAGTGTACTCATAACTGTCTTTGTACATACACCTGTATACCATACCATAGACGAAGCTCTCTATAACCATGCTGTCCACAATTTCAAATAATATTATATGTCAGCTTCTAATACAAAGTGACTACTAAGGTACAACACCCTGTGCAGTGTTACAAGCTGCTAGAAAACAATTATTTCATAATCTCATAATCTTAGAAGGGATTTATGTTGGACCCACCCCATTGTTGTTAGGCAGAGCATTAGGTTTGTTGGTAAGTACTTACGCTGCATGTTATAATTTACAGCTCTAACAAGGGCCTCTGTCACTGCTTCAACATCAGTAGTGCCTATGAGACTTTCACCTAGTGATGACGATGGTGAGCTTAAAGAGCTTGGTGAGGAGATGAAAGCAGCACATCTGTTGGTAAAGGCTGTTAAAACACTGCAAGTTATTAATAAGTTCACTAACACTTGAATAAAGAAATCCTTACCTTTATACAACACAGTAATGTGCCAAAAAGTGGTAAATGCCAATTTTTAAATAATTCTAATGTATGATATATAGCCTTAAAGTGTGAATTGCCATAACTATGTGCAGTTATTTAGTAGGAAACAGCACTAGCTTGCCTAAAATATATACATTTTTGCCACAAATTAAAAACCACAACGTTCACATTTACTTAGTGATTGGGGATGTTAGAAGAACAGCTGATCATTCAAAACAAATTCTTTGTCTTGTTTAACACTATGGAAGAGCTTATAGGCCACTTGCACTAAGAGGTCATGTGACATCGTCTTTATGAAAATGAAAGTTACATGATTTTGCCTTCGAAACACTATCAGTGGGTCATCTCTTAAACAAAATAATAGTGATTTGGTTTTTCGAACCCGCACCATTTGCTGAAAATGAGGAAGTCAGTAGCCTGCCACGTGACCAAAACTTGATTTTTAAAATTATGATTTACCGTTTTCTGACACAAATTTAGCACTTAAACTTCAAGGAAAATGTTCAAAAGATGATGTGGTAACGTTTATAGCACATCTGAACGTAACTATCAAACATTTAACAAGATACAAACAAAAAGTAGTTTTGGCCGCCATGTTGGAGGGCAAGAGTATGCCCTCCAACATGGCGGCCAATACAAATCATACTAATTTGTTGAAAAATTAAAGTGCCATAAAATATCTCCCTTAAATGCGTTTCCTCTCAAATTTCAGGTGTAAGATAATTTTTATGTGCTCTGTCAATTTGTGGCATCAGCAAGATTACAACTCGCTGTTTAATGGAGGCATTGGTCACGTGACCTCTTAGTGCAAGAGGCCTATTACACCCATGAAACCAGTTAGAAAATTTATAAAATTCTTTGTGCATGCTTCAAGTAATCTTGCCTTTGTCCTGGTTCTTCAAAAAGAAGGCAACTGTGTCAAGCTGCCTCAGTTTCAAAGCCACTTCCAAAGCATGAATTGGAATAGTACAATGATCCCATTGGTTCACAAAGCATAATGAGTCTGCCAGGCCTGCATTCTCATACATGATCACCTATAAATACAGTTATCAAGATTAAAAGGGTCATTTAATGTGCTATAATCATGCCAAAATCAGAGCACTCATCCCTAACAAAACAAA
>JAHPZR010048918.1:0-13844 GCA_019787425.1 Platygyra sinensis | reverse complement strand
GTAAGTAAGTTTATTAACGTGACCAAACACTTAGCTAACCAGCTACTTTACAGGAATAGTCACAAAATAAAAATAGTAATAATAATAATAAAAGAAGAAGCAATGAAAATGATAAATAAAAATACTAAAAAGATAAAAAAAGATACTATTTACAATGTTTCTAAGATTATTAAATATTGCAGCATAAAATATATAAAATGTTTCAAGATATATCAGCATGTGATTACGACATGTAGCGGCCAGCCAAATCCGTATCTGATATCTGTTTCTTGAACAGTTTGTAAGAGTCCGCTTTTCTGTATTCATTCGGTAATTTATTCCACATTAGGGTTAGTGATTAGCAATGTAAGCTTTCCCAGAGTTAGTACGTGCGCGAGTGATTTAGGGACTGCGGAAACCGCGATCCCTATGATTATACGTGGTCGAGATAATTCTCACTATCTTTTGGCCAAGCCCAAAACGCCGTTTACCGCAAGCAGCGCTGTTTCTTTGTCCTTTGTCTTATTCCAGAAACACTGTATCAACCAATCACTGTAAAGCTTGCTAATGCGCGAGCTTGCTAATGCGCGAGTTTTAGTTTGTGAAAAAGAGTTGAAGTTGGATGTAGCGCAGAGTACGCTAACAGCTCTGCCCCAGCATTAAAAGTTTGCCTGTGTATTCTGCATGTTTCGCTGATTCCTTCTCTCATTCCCCAGAAGTTAAATCTGTTTGGTAACAAAATAGTAAGCAATAGAAAAACAAAGTTAAATATTATAAAGTTCGGCTTACGAAGAAAATGCATTGTGTAATTACCTAGGTTATTTTATTGATGCAAATGGCGAAGCGTACAAATAGTAGTGCAAAATTTACAACGGTCAAAAACTTATTCATCCATGCAAGATGAATGTTTACGTTGGAGCAACTTAAGCCCCAATCAAAACTGATCTGGGGCTTTGTGAAACGTTTAAGTACACATTAATCGTTTCTAGTTAACGTTGGTGTTTAAATACAGGGTTAAGCTAGCTGACGTACAACTAGACTTACATCTGAAACGAGGCCGAGGTATAACAAGAACCACCTGCTTTAATACGTTTACAGAATCACCACGCTTTGTAACAAAGCCTTCTCCTTCCATGACGGTAAAAGAAAAACAAAACGTGACTTTACCGTGTAAAGCAGCTGGGTTTCCATCGCCCTTAATCACGTGGTATAAAGATGGCAACATAATAGCAGGAGAAAGGAAACACTTTAACAAAAGAAATTTGGAAATCTTGAACATATTGTATGAAGATCACGGCATCTACACTTGCACAGCGGAGAATCTGTTGGGCAGAGTTCAGTTATCAATTAATGTAACGGTGTACGGTAAGTACAACAAGGACAACAACGGTAACATAAACAACAAAAAGCAAAAGTTCTTTATTCTTGATACTTGTTTAAAGTCGATCCAGGGAGTTCAGGTGGCTGGAAGCAGTTTCCAGTCGGTTGAACCTTTTAACACAAAAACAAATGACCCAAATAATCAAGGGAACCCTGGGGCGGCATCTGACACGCGGGGTTAACTCGTCAAGGTTGTACAACCAGAAATATCGCTAAGAATATTTGTTGATCGGTTTTAGTAATTCGTAAGAATATTTGTTGATTAAGTAAGTAAGTAAGTAAGTAAGTAAGTTTATTAACGTGACCAAACACTTAGCTAACCAGCTACTTTACAGGAATAGTCACAAAATAAAAATAGTAATAATAATAATAAAAAGAAGAAGCAATGAAAATGATAAATAAAAATACTAAAAAGATAAAAAAAGATACTATTTACAATGTTTCTAAGATTATTAAATATTGCAGCATAAAATATATAAAATGTTTCAAGATATATCAGCATGTGATTACGACATGTAGCGGCCAGCCAAATCCGTATCTGATATCTGTTTCTTGAACAGTTTGTAAGAGTCCGCTTTTCTGTATTCATTCGGTAATTTATTCCACATTAGGGTTAGTGATTAGCAATGTAAGCTTTCCCAGAGTTAGTACGTGCGCGAGTGATTTAGGGACTGCGGAAACCGCGATCCCTATGATTATACGTGGTCGAGATAATTCTCACTATCTTTTGGCCAAGCCCAAAACGCCGTTTACCGCAAGCAGCGCTGTTTCTTTGTCCTTTGTCTTATTCCAGAAACACTGTATCAACCAATCACTGTAAAGCTTGCTAATGCGCGAGCTTGCTAATGCGCGAGTTTTAGTTTGTGAAAAAGAGTTGAAGTTGGATGTAGCGCAGAGTACGCTAACAGCTCTGCCCCAGCATTAAAAGTTTGCCTGTGTATTCTGCATGTTTCGCTGATTCCTTCTCTCATTCCCCAGAAGTTAAATCTGTTTGGTAACAAAATAGTAAGCAATAGAAAAACAAAGTTAAATATTATAAAGTTCGGCTTACGAAGAAAATGCATTGTGTAATTACCTAGGTTATTTTATTGATGCAAATGGCGAAGCGTACAAATAGTAGTGCAAAATTTACAACGGTCAAAAACTTATTCATCCATGCAAGATGAATGTTTACGTTGGAGCAACTTAAGCCCCAATCAAAACTGATCTGGGGCTTTGTGAAACGTTTAAGTACACATTAATCGTTTCTAGTTAACGTTGGTGTTTAAATACAGGGTTAAGCTAGCTGACGTACAACTAGACTTACATCTGAAACGAGGCCGAGGTATAACAAGAACCACCTGCTTTAATACGTTTACAGAATCACCACGCTTTGTAACAAAGCCTTCTCCTTCCATGACGGTAAAAGAAAAACAAAACGTGACTTTACCGTGTAAAGCAGCTGGGTTTCCATCGCCCTTAATCACGTGGTATAAAGATGGCAACATAATAGCAGGAGAAAGGAAACACTTTAACAAAAGAAATTTGGAAATCTTGAACATATTGTATGAAGATCACGGCATCTACACTTGCACAGCGGAGAATCTGTTGGGCAGAGTTCAGTTATCAATTAATGTAACGGTGTACGGTAAGTACAACAAGGACAACAACGGTAACATAAACAACAAAAAGCAAAAGTTCTTTATTCTTGATACTTGTT
The DNA here is from genome assembly GCA_019787425.1 of Platygyra sinensis. Classification (NCBI taxonomy): domain Eukaryota; kingdom Metazoa; phylum Cnidaria; class Anthozoa; order Scleractinia; family Merulinidae; genus Platygyra; species Platygyra sinensis. The sequence continues at coordinate 10,786 of JAHPZR010048918.1, read as the reverse complement.
TAAAGTCGATCCAGGGAGTTCAGGTGGCTGGAAGCAGTTTCCAGTACTTTCCAAGACTTAGCGTTTGATGGGTCATTATAACTACTCTTTATCGGTTAATGCCACAATCATGGTATCAACAAACTGCCCAGTCATTAGTGAACAAGTTGCTATTATTTTTGTAGCACAATAGTTTACAATAGCAACAATATGACCTGCTAAGAACACCCTTAATTTTACCTTTAAGCGCTTATAACTCAAAAACGAGCTCAGTGACCCCCATTTTTTATTATCGAATTTTAATCAGCATTATAAGATGCAACTTATTGGAAAGTTCTGCGACGGGGTTTCAGAGGCACCTTAAAATTTTGAAAATTTAAGGTGGCTCTGAACTCCCTTCCCAGAATTTTTTTTTAAACTTTTCCAAAAAGTTAGGTTCGGTGGATTATGTGGAGTGCGGAGTGTGGAGTGTGGAAAATGAGAAGTGTGGAAAATGCGGCGTGTGGAAAATGCCGAGTGTGGAAAATGCCGAGTGTGGAAAATGCCGAGTGTGGAAAATGCGGAGAAAATTTCAATTTTCCATTTTAATTTCCATTCCCATGCGGAAAACAGTATGGAAGAACAACTGGAATGTTAACAAACTTTTACAAAAAGTCTATGCTGTACACTAACGTACCAAAGGCCGATCCACGTACCTATGGTGTCACCTACGTGTGATAGCTGACGAAATTTTTTATTAAACACCGCATCCGTAGAGGTTTCAAATTTGTGTTTCATTGGTGTAATTTCCGGTTCAAGTGGAAGCTACAAAAAAACTATAGCTATTGTTCGATGTAGCCATGCCAGAAAATGTAAGGATACATCCCGTTTTTAAACACTATAAATCGATTGTTAGTATCCTGAATTCACAATAATGCTAAGCGCATTGATTTCAATCTTTCATTTACCTATTCGTTGCTGTTCTTTAGAGCTACAAAAAAATATTGCCGGTTCGATTTAGCCATGAAAATTTAAGGATGCATCCCTTTTTTAAACACTATAGATTGATTGTTAATATCGTGAATTAAAAATAATGCTAAGTGCATTGAATTCTATCCGTTATTTATCTCTTCCTTAGTGTTCTTTAAAGCAACCAAAAAATATTTTTCGATTTAGCCATGAAAATGTAAGGAATCATCCAGTTTTTAAAGACTTATAGATTGATTGTTAATATCGTGAATTCACAATGATGCATTGGTTTCTATCTTTTATTTATCTATTCGTTAGTGTTCTTTAAAGCTACCAAAGTTATTGTTCGATTTGGTCATGAAAATGTAAGGATAATGCTATGCTATTGATTTTTGTTAATTTAAACGCACGTATCACGATTTTATAAAACACCCTTTCAATAAGAATGTAAAGGTATTAAGGCAGCAGTGTCACGAGTGGTTTGCTGTTTTAGGTCACCTCTGTGCTAAAATCACTACTTTGGGGCTTTAATCATAAACAAAAAGCATCTGTAAAGCTACTACTAAGATATCAAATGAATTTTATCAGAGAGTTCTAACCATAATAAATTCCTTGAGGATTTTTGGAACAAGTAGCATCAAAACTCGAAAAAATTAGGCAACTTTTTAGTTCGAGTTTCAATCCACTTCCATCGATGGCATCCGTAGCGACAGGCGACAGGAAACAGTTTCAGTACCTTGAAATAGTCTTCAATGAAAAAAATGAATGAAAAAAATTTCCAATCCGCATTTTCCACACTCCGCATTTTCCACACTCCTGATTTTCCACATTCCTCATTTTCCACATTCCTCATTTTCCACATTCCTCATTTTCCACACTCCGCACTCCGCACTCCGCATAATCCACCGAACCAAAAAGTTACATCTTTTCATGCTGATTACAACTCGATAATACAAAGTGGGCGTGAACCGAGCTCGTTTTTGAGTTATAAGCGCTTCAAGGTAAAATTAAGGGTGTTTTTGGCAGGTCATATTGTTGCTATGGTAACCTATTGTGCCACAAAATTAACAGCAACTTGTTCATCGATGATTGGGCAGTTTGTTGATACCATGATTGTGACATTAACCGATAAAGAGTGGTTATAATGACCCATCAAACTCTAGGTCTTGGAAAGTACTGGAAACTGTTTTCAGCCACCTTAAATGAATCTTGCGGTTTCCGAATCATTCCCTTGCCTTTTTTTATGTGCAAAAGAAAGTAACATAGAAATTAACAAATGTAACTGCCTTAAACGTAATATTTGGAAATAAGTGATCCCATCCTGCTTTTAACATCACTTCACAAACGAGTAAAGCAAACTTAAGGCGTTATCTGCAATAGGCCTTTTGCGATAAAAAGAACACATGGTACAAAATCCGCCATGCTGGAGGGCAAGCTCATTATTATTCCCGCACTGGGGCATTAAAACAAAGGCCAGTCAAGCTTGACTGGTTGAGGCCTCTTTGTTTTAACGTCCCAGTGCGGGAATAATAATGAGCTTGCCCTCCAGCATGGCGGATTTTGAACCATGTGATCGTTTGTTGCAAAAGGCCTATTTGCACTTAGAGCAATTGACTGCACTTTGAAGTGAACACCCTGACTTTTTTTTTGCTAAATTATTTATACCATGATTTGGAATTTTAATATCACAGCTAATGCGAAACATTTCTCGAGTACTGAACATACCGTTGTTGATTTCTTTGAGATAACTAGGACTTTGGCCAAGCTTTTTCCACGTATACTATTCACAGTAGATTTAATTTGAGCAAACCTGCAAAAGGGAAACACTAAAACAATTGACTGAATCAAGACAGTGCTAATTTCAATATAAAACAAAAGAAGTGTTATCTATAGACTCTGTATGTAATCAGTTCTTTGTATTCTATTTGCAGTACCTGTAAAATTTGTCACAAAACCAAAGAGTTCTGTAACCGCTTACAAGAACTGGAACATGATTCTCAAATGTGATATATTTGGTTATCCCTTCCCTGTGATCACGTGGTCAAGACCACTAAAGCAACTTCCAATCAACAGACATGTCATTGATGGCAACCAACTTATAATAAAAAACACAACAGAGGATGATGGCGGTGCTTATGTTTGTCAGGCAGCTAATGAATTGGCCATGAGGGGTGTCATGGGAGTGATATGGCTCATTGTGAAAGATGTGGGTAAGCTTAGATACAAACATTACGTTTTCTATTTTTTCTTCGAGAAGGTTGCGCGGATATAATGATTGATGTTTTTGTTTTTGTTTTTGTTTTGTTTGTTTGCTTGTTTTTAAGTGAATCCGTACATAGTGTCAAGTCCCCCCAGTGAAATCCAGGTGCAGAATATTGGAGATTCTGTCAGGTTAAACTGTTCTGCCCGTGGCTTACCGCTACCTAAAGTCAAATGGTTCAAGAATGGAAGAATAATTTCTACGGCGGTGCAGGAAGAGAATGATTTGATGAAAAGTGAAGTTGTGATCGTTCGCTTCAAGCCGAGTGACGCTGGGATCTACACTTGTCTATTCGAAAATGATAAGAATGGGACAGCTGAAGCCAACACAAATCTGGGTATGTCAATAGTTTATTTCGTTGTTCCTTGACGTAAATGAAAATACGTCTTTTTTTCTATAAGATCTGTAAGGAACAGTCATTTTACGATGTTATTTCTCCGCTATAGCGACATGTTTTGGAAAGTTAACACCCATATTGAATCAGTGGTGTAAGTCAATGGCAGCTATATAAACAATGTACTTAGGATATAACTCAAAGCAGTTTCTGTTGTATAGGCCATTTTTCAAATGGTGCAGGTGTTTTGACCGATAACGTCCCATAAGGAATCTGATTATTTAAAGCAGAAATTTTCAAAAGGGCTTAAGAAAGAGTCTGCAGGACATTTTTGTAGTCTGAAAAACAACGTACTGTATACATCTGACAAGGGGTATCACTTTGGGCGGGTGGAGGCCAAAAAGAAGATATTTGTGCACAGTTCCATATCCACAATAGTACTCTATAATCCGTTACAGGTCACCACTAAAACTTTCTCCGATTCTTATTGGTTTAAATTGATCACCTGACTGACAGGGTTCATCCACGGAGAGACATTATCAGCCCATAGTGCCCGCCCGAAGAAAATACCTGGATGGATTGTATTGGTCCGTAAACATTTATCTGTAAACAACCGGGCTTATATAGAAAATAAATTAATTAAGTTGTTGTAAGTGGGTTTTTGTCTGTTTTCTCTTTTTTTAAATTTACTCTGGCTTTCACAGGTTTTGTGTGAAACAGCTGGGGATTATTAGAAATGATTTTTAAACTGGGTTCCGGAAGAAAATTTAGTGGTGAAAATTTTAGAGAATAGATTGCTAATGTCCCAGAATTATCGGCCAAATAGTTCCCCCTCGAAATTCGATGTTCAATTATATATTTCACGGTATATTCTGTACAAATGATAAGTTCCTTTAACGATTCAAATTCTCTTTCAAGTTTTAGCGAATTGTCTTGATCCCGATTCCCCGTTAAACGGACAAAAACAGGGCTCACGATACTGGACTGGGGAATCTGTATCATACACCTGTCATCCGGGATATCGTTTAATTGGACCAACCACTAGAGTGTGTCTGCCTTCCGGTAACTGGAGTGGCGTACAGCCTTTGTGTAAGTAGTGAAATTTTGTTTCATCAGTTTGCAGGCTTTTGCAGTAATCTGGTTGACCTGACGTAAAAATCAGTTTCCTCGCTTCCCTAGTAATCTGGTTGATCGGATGTTAAAACTTACCAGTAAACCGATTCAATTTCACTTGTGTTAACATGAAATGTACGTACAATAGTTTATTCGATTGCACGCTATTTACACATGTACCTCCATAAATTTTGTTTAAGGCCGCAGAACCTGCCCGCCTCTCGAAGGCCTGGAACTTGGTTTTATTTATGGTCAGCAATTTTGGGAAGGGAAGAGAGTTACCTTCAGTTGCAAACCTGGTTACTGGCTGAAAGGATCCTCCGAACGTCATTGCTTGAAGAATGGTTCGTGGTCAGGAAGTCAGCCCTCGTGCAATCTACTGGGACCATGTAATATACAAGTTTGAAAATTTTAATTACCTAGGTAATGACTAACAAAAGATTCGTCCACTATCATTCGAAAATCAACAAAATGAGGGCTATGACGATATGTTGAAGTCAAAACACTATACAACACTTGGAATACTATGGTGTGTGCGGATGACTCTGTGGAAGGAGGGTGCATCTTAAAAGTGATGGCTTTTATAAAATAAAGGACAGCAGACCTCGCCGATGATTTGATCATTGGCGAGGTAATTCTGTCTGTGTTATAGGTTACACGAGAACTCGTCGATGATAAAATTAGGTAATTTTTTGGCTGCTTTATATCTCGATTCGTTTTATGATTGGCGTTTTAATTGGCGTTGTGGCAGTAGCTGGTAAAACTCCATATTCCCTTCTTATGGAGAAGGCAGCCAAAATTTGTTTTTCAGTAATATATATGAACATATCGCCTTTCTCCTCACAGTTTGAAATCGCCTACCTAGCTTTTATGAGTTTTTCTCGGTGCTGTTATATTAAGCCAAAAACAAGCCTTAAAATAACTTGTTAACTTCAATCTGCAAAGTTAGTGCTTACCATGTTTACCTGCAGGGAGAAGCACACAAATAACCATTAAAACGATAGGATTTTGGAGAGAAGTCATGACATTTGAGTTTGAGATTGAAACTCAACGATTAATGTATCGATGACAAAATTCTGGATCGTGATTGGTTCTCCGCGTATCATTCAGGAAGTAGTCATGCTCCTAATTTCAAATCAAATTTCAAATTGAAATTACTTGGGTGATTTTCTCTCCGAATAGGCCACGTCCGATATCTCATCACACAAAATGCCTGGACATCATTAAGTAATCATTAACGTGCTGCGAGTTTTTTGAAGGGCTTCAAAAACATTCCACAAAAAGGGTGTGTCTTGGGAGTCTCAACAAAGGTTCAAATTGTGTGGGGAAGATATTAGCATACAAGAAAAACAAGCTATGCCTTATCAGTATTCTTTATATAAAGAATACTAACGAGGAGAGTTTTATCAGGATATAAAGCTCCTGTACGTGACGCTTTATCGGTGTTTTGATAGACCGTCAGGCTCATGAATCAATAAATTTTTGAACTATTCATAATCGGCGAAGTGGTAAATTAAAATGCGAACGCGGGTTCAATAGGCCAGAATAAGAGAAGAAAAGGCCAAATTGGCTTGAAGGCTTTCGGGCCAAATTTTATTTATTTATTCATTCTTTCATTCATTCATTCATTTGTTTATTTACTTATTTATTTATTTATTTATTTTTTATTTATTTATACCTACTTCCGTTGTTTCAGGGATGAACATACAGTCAAATATTATCCAAAGCAATCACTACTTCATCAGCCATCTCAGCCAATTTTTACATAATGTGCCTGCTGTATACATTTGGAAGCTGTGTTACCGTGCCTCCTCTCACGGCTGGGCTGCAAGCACTTTCCACAGTCGCTGTGATGGCAAGCCACATACTGTTACTATAATTAGAAAACATCAGTACGTGTTTGGAGGATACACCGACATTCCCTGGGGTATGTATGCAATGTACGAAGTGTCTCATCACAGGGAGCACACAATCTTGCTGAGTAGAGAGAAAGAGAGAGTAGATAATGGAACAAAAAGGATGAACAGTTTGGCTTTGTCTCCTCTTTTCATCTATTTTATCTTACGCGATTTTACTGGGAAAACCGCTGCTTACAAATCCTGCGTAACACTGTAGCGCTAAACTCGTACCTAGACCTTTCCGTACTTCGCATGTCCAGTCACCCGGGATCTACTGAACATGCGAGGAGTCGATTATTTACGGCTGAGCCGAAAAAACAAGTTATTTGCTTAAATAATCTAGCCCTAATGCAGTCAGACATCCTAGAGAAACACCTGGAGTTATCTCCTCCCTTCTCGGTGGTGCCACTATATCTTCAAACCACGGTCCCAAAAGTAACACACATATCAGTCAACCTCTGGTATATATGGTTAGTTTTAACACAGATGGATTGCGCTAGACAGATTGCGCCAACTTTTGCGCCAAATTCAATTTTTTAGAGATGAGTTCGAACTAGCCAGACCCATAAAGCCTAAAGAGCACACTCGATCATAATCAGGACGGAGAGAGATAAGCACAATACACAGAAGAGACGGCATAGCCTCCTGGAAAACTTTGAGAATGCAAATTAGTCTTGAACGTAATTGAATTAAACAATATTACGGATAACTCAATAACAAAGTTCTGCAATAGTTCTGATAGATTAAAAGACAATACTCGGGATTAAAATGTCCATATTTCAACTTAAAAATTCTTATAGTCCAGCTGTATGCGTTGTTTGATTATTCAGTTTTATTCATTCTCATAATTATTTGAATATGTAACTGAAAGTGTAGCTATACTAGTAGTTCTTAATCATTGACTTTTTTATAACATGTTTCTGTTTTTATTTTCTTGTTATTTAGAATCTAGTGGTGGTTCAGGTTCCACTTCCAATGCTTTTATATTTTCACTTCGCAACAAAGAAGGTCTTGTACCATTTAAGAGCTTGGTGGCGAAACCATCACGTGCAATCTACAGGAGATTAAGTGATGGTCCAACATTTGGTTATGGGTGGGACATTCACATCGCTAACAATGCCAACAGGAACACTAATTCATACACAAACATCGGCGACTTTTACCCAGCTCCAAGTGGAGTAAAAGACAAGAAAACAATCCTGGCTGGGACTTACAACTTCACTCCTGATGAAGTGGAGGTGTTTTATCTTGGTTGAATTTGAAGATGGGGCGATTAAATTTTATGTACCTAATACACACTGTAACAGTATTGTACGTTATAATCTCTCACATGAATTATGATAGCGGAATCACCAAAAGATTGGATTGTAAAGTACTTGTAGTTTTGTTATAATAATAGTAATAATAATAGTAATAGTAATAGTAATAATAATAATAATAATAATAATAATAATAATAATAATAATAATAATAATAATAAGGACTTGGATGACACCCTACAGAAGCTAGAAGGCAGCAAAGCTAAAGGCGTGCTCAAGAAGATGCAGAAGGCGTGTCTCTCAGGAACTCTAAATATTGCTCGCACTTTTAAAGTGATAACTTAACTAGTAGGCGAACTCTGAAAAGAAGGACAATCTCATACATATATCAACTAACAGTTTTAATAGGTTTTATAATGAATTTCAGTTTTTAGCGGTAATTTTAGATTGTTTCTATTTTATTCACTGATTAGCTCATGGGCTACGCTGCGGCGCCTCGTGTTGCTTTTATTGTATATGGCATACAGACGTTTTTTACTGCTATATAATAATAATAACTTTTTTAAAACTTCACAATAATCGCAAGATTAAAATAACAATAATTACTTACAAGATTCAAATTAAGTTGGTGTTAAAAAATTTAAAACTAGAGTTTTAAATATCAATAATAAAATCAAAGGAACCCTATCGCCAAACTCGTGGATTAAGTAATCTAGAGATGAAACATGTTGGTAAGCTTGTAATTATTGGTGCATTATTAAAGGCTGTTGAAACAAGCTGTGTTCGTACCATGCAAGGTCGCACTTATCTTATAAGGCATAGGGTTTTTTTTTAGTTGGCCTCTGTTGCACACATATTACAAAATAGGTAGGGAAGTAGAATTGCAGCCGAGAATGGAGTGGTAAAAGCTAAGGGTTCTTGGGCCACATTTGACACAACTGCCCAAAACCTCAGAGCACTCTCCCACCACCCAGAAGTTGCTGTTGGTCTGCCTGGTGGGAAAATTTGCATCATTCAAGAATATTTTTCTTTTTGTGCAAACACACCTTTTTCACTGCCTTTCACTCAAGGCTGTAGTTAAGGTTTCTTATGAGACACTTCTTTTACAATGCGGAACCACTTGTCTCTATATATATTGCACGTAAAATACATCAAAATTATTAGCCTCTTGAGAGCATTTTCTGGGTTGATCCAAAAAATCTGTCGACCAACAAATATGTTCCATCAAGCTCAGAGGGGGTTTCTTTCCCCTAGTTATCTTTACAAAAGACAGTATTTGGGAATTAGTGCATTTCACATCCCACTCAGAGTTCAGATGAAAGTACTCAAATAAACAAAACAAGTATGGAGAACACAACTCTAATCTAAACTTCACTCAATTTTGGTTGAATGTGGACACTTTTGGTTGAATGTGGACATTATATTTCTTATTACCCCTGAAGAAGGTTTATGTTAGTAGCCGAAACGTTAGGAGGTTAAGATTTTTTTAATAGCTTTTAACCAGTGCAAGATGTTATATTTATTATGGAACCACCTGTTTACAAATCGGTATTTAAAATGTAGACCTTTTTCCTGTTCTACAAGATAAGTGTGTCACAAAAACTCAGGCCTCAGACCCCGGTCTCATCACCTAGCCTGCGTGCCCGGTCCCCAAAGGGGAGGGAAAGGGGAAAGACGAGCGCGCGAGGCGAGAGAAGATCGGACGCGGGGGGATCACCTCCTGCGCTCAATTTGACTTTCCTCCCTTTCTACGGCCTGCCACGCAGGCTACTCATCACCTAATATTTTTAATGGTCACGCCATGTTCATACTTCATTTAATGGGAAAGATTTTTTCTAATACACCTTGACTCATTTTAAGTCTTATCATTCATAATGTAAGTTTTTGTATTTTTAACATTATAGTTCCTTAGAGTATTTTAGTATAGTTTTAAACACGATTCGTAGGAAGACCATGTAAAGTGATATGATCTCGTGGATAAATAAAGATTGATGATGATGATGATGATAGGTAACAGCGAGAAAGGAGCGAGATGTTTATATCTTTCTCCGGTTTATCGCAGTCGCTTCCGGTGGATACAAAACTGAGCTCAATTGAACAACATTATATCGACTCTGTCTTTCTATTTCTTCCGTAAAATATTTGCCAGCAAATTTTAACACGTGTTAGTTGTTCACCGTTTAGCTCCGTTTGATCGACTTGACTCGCGACACAGTACAAAGAAGGTGTCCCGACACCAAGGGATACAAATGATCTCTACGAGATTGTCTAGTTAACTTATCGAAAATCATCGAGAAGCCTGAGCTTAGCTCTGTCCATAGCTCCAGTTTAGCCAATGTAACACTTGCGTTTTGAGTCTTACGTCTTTAGTCACCTCCGTCCGCCATGTTGCGTTCTGAAATTATAGAGCGGGAGCTAGGACGTAATGATGCGCAAAGGTGGTGCACAGAAAATGTTGAATGAATATTTCGATCGTGAATGTGAATGAATATAACGCGTTGAATGTGAATGAAGACATCTCGTAAATGTAAGTAAATATAATCGTGAATAAGAAATACACCGTTTAATGTGAATAAATATATTTCTTGAACGTAACTCGGTTGTTGAATGTGAATAAATATAATCGTGAATAACAATAACAGCATTGCATGTGAATGAATATAAACTTTGTGAATTTTGCACCATTTCGCCAACCATATTACGTGGAACAAAAATTCACAATTACTGTGACATTATCCCCAGGGGATACTCTCAGAAAGGCCGTGTAGGGGTATGCAGACCACTTCCCCAAACTCTTCCCCCATTTATGACCAAAGTCTGCGATTTTTGCCACCCTATTTATGACCTGATGATTATGAAAAAGTAGCTTGTTCCAAGAAACAACCAGTATCTTCAGACTAGAGTGCTAAAGCAATACCCTATTTATGACCAATGTGGCTGAAAAACCCTACCCTTTTGGGGCTGCACATACCCATATAGCCCATATAAGGGAATA
>JAHPZR010048917.1:0-14121 GCA_019787425.1 Platygyra sinensis | reverse complement strand
GTAGACAATGAACAAAAATTGAAATCCGTTCCATTTTTTAAGCGAGGCCTAGTTCCGAAACACGATTTTTTTCGAGTGACTCCTTCAAGTTGACAAAACAACGACTAAGGTTATACCAATTGGTTACTGCAAAAGTGAGCAGATGGCAACAATTTGCCGGCTTCCAAATTGCACGTGCGAAACATACGTACCGGACGATCGATGTATCTTGAGAATAGTTTCAATCAATCTTACCTGCATAACAGTTTTTTCGGATTCTCCAGAACTTGTAAGTTAACTCTGTATCATCCATTCTGCAGTAAGAGCTCTCTTTCAGCCGTCCGATAGATTCACACGAATTCGAAAGTCGAATCAACGCGAAAACAACACGCTCAAAAACTCAGTTCAGTCTGTGAGCCCACGATCAAAAGCAGCAGCATTCCATGTCATATAACATGGAACGAACAGTCTTGAAAGAACACCCAACAGCTTTCCAACAGCTCCAGTTTCAAACGGTCCGTCTAGCACGTCGCCGAACGACCAGTCCACAACATTCCAGAAAATCGGATCTTAACGTTTTTGTGTGGAGGATACGCGATCAAGAACAGGTTCGAACTGCGGCAGATCACTTTGTCTCCAGTGTAGTGTCGCCTCGACTCCCGTCACCTTCTACCTTTTCACAACTAATTAAAGGAACTGGGGCCGATTCATATTGGGTAGAAATGGAACAGGAAATTTCCGGAATTTCCAAATTTCGAGAAAAGAAGGCAACCTTGAGAGGTGCACCGAAATTTTCGAAACGAATTTCTGGAAACTTTCTGTTCCATTCGATTTTGAACGAAGATTTCCGGAAATTTTGGTCGAATGGAACGCGCCCAACGCCTGGAAACAGCATCAAATATTCAGGGAAAAGGGATTTATAATTCCAAAAACCATATCACAATTTAAAACTTGAGTATTTTGAAGCATTTTGAGCCTCCAAGCTTCTAATTTGGTGCCAACGTCAGGCAACTCGTTCGTAGTTCGTCGGGTGTCACCAGGTAGGATAGTAGTTCTGTTATTCTGAAAAAAATATGTAGTTCCTCATCAAATCCAACCCAGAATTCTCAAGGTTAATTATTAGAAGAGGCCAAAGCAGCATTCGCATTGTCTTTATTTGTGTTAGTTGCGCATAAAATGAATATTATTGGGTGTTGTTTAAAATATTAAAAAAGTGTTAAATGTTGAACTGACAGCGGTATGATGGTTAATGCGTTTTGTTGCATCTAGCTAGTTCACAAAATAAATTAATTAATTCCTTGCTCAAGTGGCTCAACTTTGATATGATTTCCTTCGTTTTTCTTTCCTAAGCCTCGGAGCCAAGCTAGATCTAGAATTTTGATGTATCGAAATTGGCCTATGGATGCTAATTGATCATAATAAATAATCAATAGCTAATCAGCTGCAGTCGGATCGGGCAAAACGAGGGAACGGATTCAGCCTAAATGGTGGCGTTCGACCAAATATCTACAGAGGTCGGGGTCGCTTGCGTTCGGAACAGGGCTTGTAAACAGGGACCTTACGCAAAACACGACGGCAACGGCAACGAGAACGTCACTAAACAATAGATGTGAAGAACAAAACAGTAGCTTTGCACGTACGTTATAATACTTGGTACCTTTCTTTGCCGTCCTCTGCAAAACAGCAACGTGAAATGACCAAATTCTGCGTTGTTTGGAGAACGTGAACCACAACGGCTAATTTTTCGTATTTCTATTTGGAACTGAGCGCATTCGTAACATATTCAGCAGGGGCAGCTTTTAATACCGACAAACACACTGAATAAATCTCAACAAATAAGAAATTCCAAATTAAAATAGAAACACATTTTTTACTAGGCGTCGTCCTCGCCGTCGCCGTTGTAGATGCGTAAGGTCCCTAAACTGCTGCGAAATATATATGGGCTTCAACGGGATTCGAACCCGTGACCTCCGCGATACCAGTGCGATGCTCTACCAACTGAGCTACGAAGCCACACATTGGGGAGCGTGGTCAATTTATTGAGTTCATATTTTCCCGTGCAGTGAAGTGATGTGAAATATGTATGAAATAATTCATATTTGTACTGCGGTTGTGGATGAAGTGAAGAGTGATCATCGCAGTAAATTTTCCAATTTCAGCAATTGGAAGGAAGAAGCCTGAAAAAATCAGGGCTTCAACGGGATTCGTAAGATTAATCAGGTACCATCGAAGTCAAGCGTAAAACATTTCATTATGCGTTTTATTATCTCAAAAAAGGTTTCAATTGAATAATTTAGACGTATTTTGCATATTGGGATTTTCTCAGTTATGATAGCAGGTCATAGGCTCAAAATATTCTTCAAATTCCTTTCAAATCGTGAGCACCATCATATTTTCTTCGTGTGGAATGCGACGAAAAGTGAAATTTTAACAGGATGTCGATCGTACTAATCTGGAAGGCCGGTTGTATTTTGTTGCGAGACAAGTTGGTCACAAACGTGGTAATACGCGCAACAATGTGTTTCAACTTGCAATGCAACGATGTCGCGAGACAAGTTGAACAAAAATGTTGCCCGTATTACCGGACCTTAAGGTAATTCCCCTGAAATAAAACTGACAATAGATTTTCGTTCAAACTTTGCCCACTGAATATTTATCATATGAGAACTTCAATTTTGAAATAAAAAAGGGGGGTGCCCATACTCATTAAGGAGCACGGGGGCATTGAAAATGACCCATTTTGGCATTATTTCACGTTTATTACAAGAACGCATTCCCAGTAATAATTGTAAATTTTTGTGACCGAGCCTCATGAGAACACGCATTAAACTGGAGTCAATGCGTTGTATCGGACACAAATAAACTTTTTAAGTTTGATTTAGACAGAAAGCTGAATCCTTGATTAAAATTTCAACCAAATTTCTTGACATGGTTACCATAGGGCAAAATAGAAAAGACCACAGTTTACTTGCTATTTTCGCTATTTATTCAATTTTCAGCAATAGAAATCAGATCAGTCTTTCCTCAAGCAAAGTTTATGATAAGTTGATTACAATGACCGGAAAAAAAATTGGGGTGCCCATGCTCGTTGGTGAGCTATAGCCATTTTTCAACTGAAAGAGCTCAATATCAAGGCGAATCCGCCATGTTGTCGGTGTGCACAAAGGTTTAATTAATAATAAAATAATAGCTGTACACGTGCGTTATAAATCTTTGTACATTTCTTTGCGTCCTCTACAAAAACAGCAACGTGAAATGACCAAATCAGTCTGCGTCGTCTACTGCACGTGGACGACAACTGCTAATTTTTGGTATTTCCATTTGGGATTGGACAATGTAATTGCATATTTAGTCTGAGCACGTTTTTAGAGCTATTGGCGTACAGAACAGGTCTAGACAATCGCGAATTTCGCTTGTAAAATCCCGGGGTAAAAGATAAATTTGTTTTCTACCAGGGGTCGTCATCGGCGGCTGCGTCGTCGTTTCTTAAGCTCCCTTACAGGGACCTTCAGGCTCCAAACACGATGGGACGGCAACGAGAACGTCACCAAACAAAAGGTTTAATGAGAAAAACAATGGCTGTGCACGTGCGTAATAATTCTTGGTACATTTCTTTGCCGTCCTCTGCAAAGCAACAACGTGAAATGACCAAATTCTGCATTGTCTGGAGAACGTGAACCACAACGGCTAAATTTTCGTATTTCTATTTCGAATTGAACACTTTCGTAGCATATTCAGCAGGGGCAAGTTTTAGTAACGACAGACACACTGGATAGTTCCAAATAAATGCGAAATTCCAAAGTAAAATAGTAACACTTTTTTTAACCATGCCCCAGTTGTTCAAAGGCTGGATAGCGCTATCCACCGGATAAATCGCTATCCAGTGGATAAGTGTTAACAAAACAAACCACGCTATCCACTGGATAGTGATTTATCCGCTGGATAACGTTATCCAGCCTTTGAACAACTGGGGCCAGGAGTCGTCCTCGCCGTCGCCGTCCGTGCGTAAGGTCCCTATTAAGGAGCTTAAGGCCCCGTTTACACGGGTCCGGACAAATTTTTGCACGGACGAATTTTGTTCCTGGACCGCCTGTTTACATGGATCCGTGCCGGATCCGTGCAAATTCTGTTGCAGTGGTGTTTACACGGATCCGTGCAAAGTTTAGACCAGTCGCGGCATTTGATTCCAGGCCATAACCGCGCTATCTGAGCAAAAAGTTGCACGGTTCGGGTATTTACACGGGTCCGTACAAATATGGAACCGTGCCGGTCAAAAAGTTGACCTGCTTTTTTCAGGTCCCAAACTTGCACACTTAGCCGTTCAAAAACTCGTCTAGTTCCGCCGGTTCCGTGTAAATGCAAGGTGAAACCGTGCAAGTTTTTGTCCCTGCAACGATTTGTCCGGACCCGTGTTAACGGGGCCTAAGAAACCACGACGGCGACGCCGAGGACAACGTCGATTGAAAAATAAACCTATATTTTATCTACGAATTTCGCGATACTCTGAAGTCATTTACCTCGTTTATCTCTGCCAAGGCTGTCACGAAACTGAATCTAGGACACATAGCTAAATCCGAAATAAAAATTTAAAAAATCAGCCGTCGGGGTTCTGGTTCTCAAGACAACACAGATCTTGGTCACATCACGTTGTAGTTTTGCATAGGACGACAAAGAAATGTACCAAGAATTATAACGCACGTGCACAGCTATTGTTCTGCTCATTAAACCTTTTGTTTAGCGACGTTGCCGCTGCCGTTGCCGTCGTGGATTTTAAGCTCCCTGATATTTCCTCGAATACACCCTGAAAGATGCTTTGACGAGGTTGATGCTTTGACAGCTAAAAAATAGCGGTGTTTCGTCACGAACCCTTTAAGTGAGACCAGAATCTTTGATTTATATCCCCAGGCGAGATGACTAGTATTCCCGACTTTTTCATACGGGTGATCCCGAGATAAATAGGATAAGTCAAATCAAACAGGTTGCTATAAAACGAAAGATCTATATTCCACCCACAGCTTAAAAATACGTACCCTACATTAGATACAGTTATTGTTTCATTAATTACTGTCTAGAAAATTTCATTAATTACTGTCTAGAAAATTGCATTGCCTAGTTGATAAGAAAAAATAGTGGAACTGCTATGAAAGCATTTATGCGACAAATTCGTTATGTTATAAAAGCAGATAAAAGCTTATAAAAACTAACATATATACTCCGAAATGAGTATGAAAAAATTCAGACGTAAAAATGTATCTTTCGTTTTCCTTAATTACAGAAACATTTCAATAGAAGATGTGGAAAATATAAAAAACGTGTTCAGTGTTCATGACGGCATCGTGAAGTCAGATTTAAAAAAGCGAAGCTCTGATTTCGCGCTCAAAAAACTGTTTATATAAATTGAATAGACTGGTATATTAATGACAAAAGAGATTCAGAAATGAAATTTCGTTTATCAGGAAGTTGAGTTACTTAATGTTTAAGAAGGAATCCACCACAAGTTCGAGTACGACGTCTGCGTAGGAGGCTAAGTAATAAGTGGACAAAATAAAACTTTGTACCGAAAATTGTGCAAACTTCTATGCGATTGTTTAAAACAAATTTTGAACTTTGTATGGATCAACCTCGTTCCCAGGGCCTCTCGAGACCCTGGGAACGAGGTTGTGTATGGATCACTTGAAATTGATGCCGGATGAAATTTTACTTGTGTTTGCACAGTTTCTCTGAAATTTGAAATTTGTTTTCTTGAGTTTTCCCCTTGAAAACCTGTTTTCAGAGTTAAAGCAGCTATTTATATCGATCTCAAGCTTTAAGAAAATGTAAGAAGGACCGTGAAATAACTAAAATTATCCTGGTACCAGGTTTTTCTCCCCTACATACCGAAAATGCTCGATCCCCTGTCATGCGGATTTTGCCTTAATTTTTCCCTTAATTTTACTCTGAAATGTTCTCGCAAATACTAGAAATACACGGCATAATAGTCATGGCGTATTTGTCAGTTGCTACCAAAAACTTACTGTATGGAATTCCAACAAAGTATGGGATAGCTGTGTTAAGCTATGATTATATTCACATTTGTGAGTTTGGTTGGAGACCAAACACACATGAATACATTAAATGATTATAAAAGTTAATCACTGAAAAGCCAACTCAATAAACATGAGTTAGTGAAGTCTGTGTCATTAAACGACATTAGTCTTGGACCAGTTAGAATTTCCAGATCGCATTGATAAGTCGTCATCGGTGGCTGGGTTGGTATGACTCCCAAGATGGGACATCGAAGGTGTCCAATTTCCATCTGACTGGGAGTGTTCTTTCCCTGGTCGTTTTATGGCGTGATCCATATGATAGGCTTTGTCATTTGCTGGGGTTTCTTCTCTGTACCCGTATGCGCCACTCGCACGGTAGCCATTAGGCTTGTCCGGTTTCTCCACCATGGGATAGTCTGTTCGGTCCAGGTCATAGGCGTGATCCATGTGGTGCTCCATCTGGTAGGCTGCAAAGGGGTACAAGACCATCACTGCAAAGAAATCTTCCACGCTGTTTCCATAGATGTCGTATTTCAATCGAATGGAATAGCGAATGGATGTGGCGTAGGCAAAGAAGCCCATCAGTATAGCCCAACCAACGTAGGATATTGCGTCTACAACAGGCTCTACCGCCATCAGAATGATCCAGAGGTAAAACATAACTGCAAGGATTAACATGTACACCCATCGTGGTTTCTCGTTTTTGCCACTGATCTTGTAAGCAGCATTTCCCATCGAATACCAAGGTGCAAATATGGCTAGTACAACCTTGCTGACGCTTTCGCTTGTCGGACTACTCAAGACGTCCAGGAGACTGGTGCTGAACTGCGGACCATGTGGATCAAGGTCACCGCCCTCCATCTTTACAGCGCGCCACAGCGCCACACACATGAAACACAGAAGTACCGTGTAAGGGACACCGGACGCGATTGACATTGACTGTAAGGCTACAAGCCCTTCTTCGCCTCCTGCATTCAGCAGCGCTGTAGCTGTTGCGCCTTCCGTCAGGGCCCAGAAGATCCGCTGGGCGACAGGAGGTTCTGGGTCGCCATTTGCTGAAAGGCAATCGATCACAAGGGAACCACTATCAGAACTGGTTACGAAATACAGGATAATGCTCATGAGTGAAATAACAGAGAGAAACGTTCCTAGGTCACCATACTGCTGCACGACATCAAACCACATGTCGTTCTTTCCTCTGCAGGACAAGCGGTACAGGCCTTTATATGGTTCCAACGACCCTCGTCCTCCCAATATGGAGTCGCATGATATGTTTGCAATCGCAGCATCACGCTCCATCTTCAAGCCTTGGCCACCAAAAATGCAAAACCACAAGAATGCGTACAGGATCGGTGCTGTCATCGTGCCATTGATGAACTGTCGGATGGTTCTTCCCTTTGAAATCTTCGCGATAAACATGCCCACAAACGGCGACCAGGCGATCCACCATCCCCAGTAGAAGATAGTCCAATCATTCATCCATCGCTCCGCCTGCTTTTTATCGGGTGCATTTCCCAGTTGTGCAAAAGCATCTGTGTGAAATCCAAGTTGCACGATCCACTGCAAGTAGTAACCAACGCTCTGTACGTACACATTCAATGAATGCCAAGGGTTGTCGTAGAAGAAACCAATAAGCATGATGAACATGCCCAGCGTGAAGCAGATCTCGCTTAGCCGACGGATGCCAACCTTCAAGCCACTTACCACGGACGCCGTAGCGCACGCTGTAATTGACCAAATGATGATGTTTCGGTTGGCCGCGTTGTTTTCGATATCTGAATTGAGACGATGAAAGCCATTGTTGATCTGCATACAGCCAACTCCAAGACTGGTACAAACTCCAAACATTGTGCACACCACAGAGAAGATGTCTACCGCATCACCCATCCAGCCATAGATCTTATCACCAATAAGTGGGTAGAAACAGGAGCGGATGGTCATGGGAAGGCCTTTTCTGTAACCCACGAAAGCGAGAAGGAGACCTACTACCACATACACGATCCATCCGTGGACGCCCCAGTGAAACAATGTCAAGTTGATGGCGTCCTGGGCACGTTGATTGTCGCTGTATCTATATGGGATAATACAGTAAAGTGACTAAGAAACAGCCATAGAACAGTTTAATACCACAGTTTCAATAGCATGAAGCGACTAGGAGTATATCTACTCTCCCCTGGATGGTGATCGCAGGGTTCCCCCAGTATTAAGTTCGCCTGTCCCATTTACACAGCCAGGGGGAGATGCAATTGTGGGCATTGTGAGAGTAAAGGGTCCCGCCCAAGAGCACATCGCAATGTCCCTGGCCAGGGCTTGGTGCGGAGGCGAACACAGTAACCGTGAGGTCCCCGCACCTTCTCTTATACCTTTTTGTACCATTCCGTAGCCAAATTCGCAATAAGCCGATCAGAACCGTGTCTGTTCTTATTTACATGTATTTGTAAAAAACCTCACTTCATGCATTTTTGTACTTCAAAGAAAAAACGATGCACTTAGAGGTTTCCAGTCTTTTACTCCAAAAGGTTCCTTGCCCACCGCGGCCAAAGAACGTTATGTTCAAGTAAGCTAAGACAAACGTAATCTTGAATAGGTTTCAGACTTGTAGCCGAAAGGTTCTTATTATAACAAATTTGTAACTAGACGTGTGTGCACATGTACAGGATCGATACAATAAAAAAATAAAACATGCAAAAATGCCGTATTTACCTGCCCCAATAACGGTTTCCATAATCCCCTGGTGCATAGTGCCATACAGGTTCAGCTGCAATGTAATGAACCATGTAAGTTTTATAATAATATTGTTGTATGATGAAGAAGTCTTCTATTGGTGCGATACTACGTGCTAGACCGTCAAATACGTACGTTGAAAGGTCTCAGTTAATTATCAAGATGCACACGTGCTGTAACTTCGTTAGGAACGTCTGCTAATGTTGTCATTTCGTAGCGTACCTTACAGTCAGAAGTCCTATAATATGATAACTATAACATACCACTAGGCGCTCCTTAAAACTCGCATTACACAGGTTTCAGAATCTTCAGTTCTATGCCAATTGGCTTTAATTCTCTTTCTTCCTCTGTGCTCCCGCATTCAGTATAAATTTTAAAAGTAATAAGTTCCGTGCTGCTTAGGCTGCTTACTTCTATATCACATCGACTGATCTTAATTTTTTACGTCGTTTAGCTGAAATTTGCTTGATAGCTATTTTCTTCAGTTGCGCTCTTCCAAGTCCACACCTCAATTTAAGGTGGCTGAAAACAGTTTCCAGTACTTTTCAAGACTTATGAGTTTGATGGGTCATTATAAACACTCTTTATCGGTTAATGCCACAATCATGGTAAATTTTCAAAACATTAAGGTGGCTCTGAACCTTTTAAACTCTGTAAAAAGTTGCATCTTATCATGCTTACTACAATTCGATAATAATAATAATAAAAAAATGGGGGTCACCAAGCTCGTTTTTGAGTTATAAGCGGTTAAAGCTAAAATTAAGTGTGTTTTGTAGAAGGTCATGTTGTAGCTATGGTAACCTATTGTGTCACAAAATTAACAGCAACTTGTTCATCAATGATTGGGCAGTTTGTTGATACCAGGATTGTGGCATTAACAGCTAAAGAGTGGTTATAATGACCCATCAAACTCTAAGTCTTGGAAAATACTGGAAACTGTTTCCAACCACCTTAATTCGAAAATAATTTTGAACAATTAAGGTCGCAGGCCTTTAGCGTAAAATAGCTCGATCAGCATCTTTTAAGGTAAAAACACAGTTCGCGCATTTTAGACAGTTTCGCCTAAATTCTCTCAAGTTCATCGTTTGTCATCCGTGTTGATCTTCTCTTTTTTATTATTCCGAACCACGAGCGGCGTTACATAGGTCGCTACAATCAATGTTGTGATTGGCTCACGGCTTTCCTGTAAACAAGTCACGCTAGCGTCATTACCGGCAAGCAAACTTTGAGCCGAGAACATAAAGGTAATTTCGAAATTATTATCTCATGTCTACGATGATTTCGCTGAAATAATCTTTTTAAAAACTCTACCGATACTCTCCTCTTTTCTCCCTTTCGATTTCGTATAATAAGAAGGCTTTTCAAGCGGTTTTGAGTAGCCGTAAATCAGATCGAGAATCATTTTCGATCGGTGACTGATATGTCACGCAGTACGAAAACAACCAAGGGAATCCAAGTCCCAGGCTCTATCTCGTTCAAAACCTCGCTAAAAGTAGCCTGGAGGATAGCTTCAAGCATATTTAAAATGGCGGTTAAATTTAGTTATCAAAAGTACACTTGCAGCGGAGAAAACAGCTCGCGTACATTGAGTGTTTGGTGCGAGCAATTATGTAAACCGTGCACACAAAGATAAGAAATTTTCGGGAAATTCAAGCATCTTTAAGTGGAAAAAGCCGCAAGATATTCAACTCGAAGAGAGCCAAATATTATGGACATTGAAAGCACTACATGTGGTCTTGAAGTTTTTCATTGGGATGGATGATTCCATTCATTAGCAAGCTCAAGAAACTTTCAAAAAGAGTCAATGGTTTACATGAAATTAAAAGGTTAGTATGGCGGATCCTCGTAGTTTATTGTGCGATTGTTCAAAAGCAAAAGCCGCAAGAATTATATTATGTTTCGGCAACGAAACCACTTCCAAATTAAAGGTATTGCCACAACGAAAGAACTTTGGATTGGGACTGTGAAGTTCAACCACTTTAATCTCTTCAGCGATCGATTGAACAATCATTTCCATACATTTTCCTATGAATAAGAACAGAGCACATGGCAGTGTTTCGTCACGCTTCGCAGGGGGTAACGGTTCGTAATTTCTGGCTATGCCATCGATCCTTTTAAAAACGGCCATCCTTGTTGCTATAGATGGCCTATCATCATCTCTTTGGTGTTTTCCTATCTTAGTTACTACTATGTTCAGGTTTCTTGCAATTTAAAGGCACTTTTGCTCGTGGCGAAATTAATGAAAATTTTCGCGTGAAGACTCAGTTGTTTAGCTTGCTTCAAAAAAGAACATCGACCGGTTAGGATTGTAAAGGGATTTGGCGCTTTTCCCGCAACATTTGAACTATAGTTTTCAACTCGTCTCAGCCGGCTGTTCAGTTAATCTTGAGCCAAAACTTGTTTAACCATCCCGTTCTCATTTCACTCATATTATCCCTTCTTCATTGTTTTGATGACTGTAAATCAACGTTCTTCAGAGGTGTTTGCTCTCGTATTCGCAAAGGTTTATCAAACGTTAATAACATCGCATTTACATGTAGTTTGTTTTGCTTGACGGCCATTCATGAATTGTTGCATTTAAGTCAAGAACTTTAACTCCTTATTTATTTTCCGATTGTCTACCAACTTTCAACCGGACCAAAGATTTCTTTTTGTTCTGAACGGATAAACAAAGCAAGGTCAAGTCAGTTAAAAAGATAGTAAAAACTTAATCAGTCTTATCACGATGACATTGCAAATAGAAACGCAGTGGTGCGGTAATTTCACAAAAACCCCATAAAATTAAGACAATTAGGGCGAGAGCAAAATGAAATCTGACTGTCACCGATTGAAAACTTACTAGTGACAGAAAAAACGCCGCAATTCTGTTTGCTGCTCATATCTTGTTCATCAAAAGTCAGATCGATACACTGTAACCAAGAGATTGAAAACCACTTATCGTTTTAGAGCCAGTAACCGCCCACGTTCGAAATATCAAAATTCTAACAATGCTCCAAGGCTCTCAGGACAAAAGCGTAAATTTGTCGAGTTCCTTTGTCTCTGAATTCCCCAAAAAGACTTTAAGATAAAGAAAACACCATACTACCAAAATATAGAAGTTTATCCTGAAAGTCTCTGAGCTATGCAAGAATATTTACATATTGGCCTATTGGCTTTGCGCTTAAGATGCAATGAACCGCAGCGAGAGTCTCTGATCTCGTGAGCACAGTACTCTTTGAAATCGTCGGGTGTAGCTTCATATGAATTGAACACCGGGTGAAAATATCATCCACCATACTGTCCTCCATTCATAGCTCGTGGTCTTAGTTAAAAGTATTTGTATATAGAAATATCAAGATATAATGACATTCCAATGGCTATTGTGATCGTGTTTATGATTGTCGTGACCATAGATATGCCGGTTTATTATTGTGGTACTTATGCATATTACGAGATTTGACGCTCAAGGGGCTTGTGGTGGAAGTGTTTCTCAGAGATGCTCGTGCGGCCGGACTAGCTCTACGCGGTTCAAATTTGGTTATGCCCTTTCAGAAATCATCCCCTTTCACAACAAGACTAATAACTCATTCGCTTTCCAAAAAGATCTGATTTGCTTTTTAACTGAATTGATCATTCATTCTTTGTATTGTATTGTGTTTTTGTTATGCCTTAGATTTAGAAATGCAATTCCTTGGTTGGTTATTACAATGCTGTAGAACATTTAGCCAGTGAGAGCCTGTTCTTTCGTTTTAGTTAAATGGACTCTAACCATGTGAATCTACAATGTCGCACGAGCTAGACATGTGCAGATGGTTAATTACGCAAACGAGACTAAATTTTTGAGAAGGTTATGACACGAAAACTGATAAATGTTATGGATTAATCACGTGGGTCCTTGTTTCCAAATACGAATAGTTTCCGCTTATTGACGCACATAGAGGAACAAGCCAACCACAAAACACATATTCAGTTACAAAAGTTATATTACTTAGTACTAGTTACGCATACTTCCTTGGCCTTGAATGCACGAGTCACGTACGTATATTCATTGACCGTTAAGTTTGCAATGTAAAAATACAGATATTTTCCCTGAAGCCTGTGAAGCGGAACCACTATTAACATACTTAATAAATGATTTCACAACACGACATTCCTTTAATCACAAGTATAAACCTGCTCCTTCGATCTAAGCATTCACCAGCCCCGTAGATAGTGTATAAAGTTTTACGAATTATACCGCAGGCGAAAAGACTTACCCACTCCGAAATAGAACAAGCCAATCCCGATACCGGCGGCGAACAACATCGTGAAGTATGTCAAGTCATTAAAGTCCGGTTTATCATCAGGTTTTCCAAGTTTCATTTTTCCATACTTGGAGAAGTAGAGGACAATAATAAAAAGAAACCATACATCTTGGGTGCCGATGTACATCCAGGTAAAGACCTCTGTGATCCACAACATCCATTTGGACATCTCACGGTTAGCGACATCGGCCTGTACTGCGCACCAGATTACAAAGAACCAGATGATTGCAGCCGACAAAAAAGTCACCACCGGGTTGAAACGCAGGAAGATTCCAATCTTCGCGTTTCTGATAGTTCCCCATTTCCAGTTGACGCGAAGCCAGCGAAATTTATCTGAGGCATTCTCGTCTATCTCCATAGTGCTCGACCGACGAAGACGGTGAATTTATACTAGAGTACGCAAACTATGAATGCCTTCATTTCCACTTAAAATAAGTCCGCCCCCTTGAATTAATTGCCACCAACCGGCCAATGGTACGATACGATCTGTTTGACAAGGAATGATTTGACAGCAGCCATTTTTTTAGGCTGGAAAACTACTGGATAGGGCCTATCAATTAAACTGCGAATGTGGGCCCGTGGAACGCAACTGACCTTAACTAGATTAAAACACGGCTTGGGGCAATATAGCTTTCAGTCCAATCAAATAGCGATTATGAAGTTTAGGACTTGGATATTTGACAATCACTTATAGCTTTTACAATACGTCTAACATTACATCAATGTGGAAGTGCATTCTACTCAATTTCATGTTAATATAACCGCCATATATAGCATTCATGGCTCCAATTCAATCAAATAGTAATAATGAAGTATAGGACTTTAATTCAAGTATATATGACAGTCATTATTCATCTTAGAAGACGAACGCTTTTATAATACGTCTAATATTAGATCAGTGGAAAGAATCATTCTATTTAATTGTACCCAGACATCCAAATTTATCACAAGACCAGATTCTTTTCATTTTTTTAGGAACTTGCTACGACCTCTGACCAAATTCCGTCTGTTCATGTTTTTCGTAGTACTCATTTACTTTGAAGTGACGTACTAAGTTTGAAGTTGTTAATAAACGCGTGTAAGTTTATTGAAATAAGCCATGTCCGAGT
>JAHPZR010048916.1:17500-19801 GCA_019787425.1 Platygyra sinensis | reverse complement strand
TACATTCAAATAGGGTAGATTCTACACTCCTTTCTCTATTTCCGATCATGCATGACTCAGTTTAAGAACATCTTTCATTTTATTATTAAAAAAAAGCCTGGCGCGGAAAAATGCCTCCTGATGTTTTCAAGATGCCATGTGATTGCTTCAAAGTCGACACCTAAATATATTACAATAGCTCAATTTTCCTCAACCGCATTGGTATGGAAAGTATACATATCTGATATTAGAAAATATACTTATTAATGTCACAAAGAGGGGATTTGGAGGTCTTATGTTGTAGTTATAAACTTCAGTTTCATCATAATTTAAGGCGTATGAAGTCAGTAACAAAGCAGGACTGTAGATTGTCCAAAATGTTCTGAGCCTAGCGCTGATTTCAGAAGATGAAAATCCACAGAAGTTGAAAATATAGATCTCATGAAATGATGCAGCAACTGTAGGAAGAATATGAACGGTGAAATACTGAGAATCCTGGAATTCTCCAAACCCTTGTCCTTCCGCGAGACAAACCAAAAAGACTATCCATGCGATAGCATTTATGGTGGGAAAACAAATTTCGCAAATTACTTTGGAAACGCGGTCGAAACACACAACATAGCTCAGCAAAAATGAAGAGAAAAACGCAATCTGTAAAATACAAAACCACGAACAAAGATACTTTGTGTCTGGTGATTGCTTTTGAAAAACAAGTTGGAAAATTACACAAAGCAACACAGCAATGTAAAGACAGGTCCATACGATGAACACAAATTCCACAGTGGCAGATTTTCTGCGGCTTCTTCTTGGTAGTTGCTTTGGTCGTGTCTCGATCCCCGTGCAAGTCAGAGCACAAAACATAAACAACATGTTAAGATAGATGAGTTCAGACGCTGCCAACATGATCACATTGCAACTGCTTACTAAGCCTTCACTGTGTGTCCGACCTCACTGGGTGTCCCCTCCACTCCTGGTATGCATGTACAGAGCGAAAAATTAACCTCATCAGTAGCTGTGACAGGGTTTAAATTTGCTGGCCTCTGGTATCTCTGCATTCATCTGGGCCTGAAATACGAGTTCAAGTCACAGATCTCTCTTTTAATCAGTAAACGAACGTTTAGGCGTTTAAGCCATAAAACGCCTTTAAACGCGTAAGGAAATTAATAAAACCGGAACGTCAATTTAAACGCCATGCTTATGAAACAAATTAACGTTCCTCGGAAAGTTTGTCAGCCAGGAAGTATATCTATAGATTGGTGGAACAATGACGGTTGTAGCAACGTTAACTGGATAGAATACAATGCAACGACCATCTCCGATTTTATAAGTCAATGAGACTAATTACCTTAGAAACTATGCAAGCCGACTTCCTGTTAGACTTAGTTGGCTCGTCATGGGATATACATGTATTATGAAAAGCTGAGAATTTGCTTGACACTGAAGCATTACGTTAAAGAAAAAAAATAGTTAAAGAAAAATGCTAAGGACAAAAACCTTGACAATGAAACAAAACATTAAGAACGAGTTAGCTAACATCACTGACTTCGTTAGATAGTGCTTCCCTAGTTAAACTGCTGTGATTTCGCAACTTGTTTTAGAAACACTTAAAATTAGACATGCTACACCAATTTTCTAACCATTAATGCAGATTTAAGATACAGGCATGCTCTGAGGCGGATGACGTTAACTGAACAATTGTTTGTTGTTTCCTGTCTCCTTGGCAACTAGAAATAAAAGAAAGCCGCTATTTTACAGGAACCATTTTTCTGGGACGTGGCTTTCGCTTAGCAAATCTTTACCTTAAAGAAAACAAAGCTTTTTCAAAAACGGTTCTGAGGACAAAAACCATGATAATGATACAAAACATAAAGAAGGAGCGAGATAACATCACTGACTTCATCAGATAGTGTTTCTTTAGTTGAAATGCTGCGATTTCTTAACTTGTCTTAGAAACGCGACTTCATATTAGACAAGCTACACCAGTTTTCCACGCATTATATTGGTCTTGTCCATGATCTGTTTTTCTTTTGAAATGAAGCAGTACGTATGCGGCGAAAGAAAATTCTCGGCAGGCACTGGAGTTCGCTAGCTTTGGGTAATTCGTAAGAGCTCGGTTGTGTTAAACTTCTGTTTTTAATCAGAGCGCTTTAGTTTGTACGTTACTGAGACTTAATTGTTATTTGCATAAAACTGAAATTTCATCAAACTTTTGCTTTTGAAACTAATTTTCAATCGCGCGCATTTTCTGGAGTATTATGTAACACAGTATGAATAAAAACTCAGAGTTATAAGAGTAAATCATAATCATGTTAAACCTTCGAC
>JAHPZR010048916.1:7500-15000 GCA_019787425.1 Platygyra sinensis | reverse complement strand
ATAACATCGTTTCCTTGCATTTGTTGTCTATCAAGTTTAGTCACAATGCAATTACTCGGTATAGCATTTATTCTATCTACTTAATAAAAGCTTGATTGTGTTCCACTTCTGTTTTTAATGAGATCGCTATAGTTTGTACGTTACTGAGACCTAATTGTTTTTTGCATAAAACTGAAAATTTCATCAAACGTATACCCTTTTAAAACTAATTTTGATCGCATTTCCTGGAGTATTCCGTAACACACTATGAATTAAATCTAATAATTATAAGAGTCAATCATAAACATGTTAAATCTATGACTTCCGCTGTTTTGGTTGAGATTCCGCCCATACTTAAGAAATAGATTACTTCTTTATGTTGCTATCATGAGACTCGAACCCAGTCACAGAAAATTGTTGTTAAGATGAAATCATGCCATCAAGGTCACTTCATGATAGAAAGTGAAAAGAGATGTATTGAGAAATAGGTTCTTCTCCGCCCAGCGGTGTTGGTCACCCTGATCTCGATGCCAATTAACAAACATGAAAGCCAATGTTTGGTGGCGATGAAAAACTTATTTCTAACAAATGACACACTCTTTCAGTGTAAACTGGTCTGTCTTCATGCACACTTGCTCGGATCTTGATCAACAGCTATGAACGCCACTAGAATACAGATCAAAAGCTATCGGTTACTGTTCCTTTTTTTCACTCTAAAGAATGTATCAGTCTCAGAACAAATCGAACGGTTTGGAACTCAACTCAAAAGTGATCTATCACGGGCCTAATTATAGCAACTTCATTTTCTCCCTGCTACGCTTAGAGCAATGGACTACTGGTGTTGCCATCATAACCATTATGTCAGCGTTTGCAAAAAATACCTCGTTGAGGCAACAAACGCGCTTCCAAGCATTTCCAACTGCGAAGGCTTTGAAGCACAGAAACGCCAAACTTAAAACCCTACCCGCATTAGCACTTTACATTTTAAAAGACTGAAAAGACAAACCTGCACTCACATCCAATCTTAGAAAAATAGAGACAGCTGGACTCCCAGCAGCAATGCAGTTAGAAGTTCACAGTGAGACTGAGAGGAACTGGATTGTGTGGACAATACAGATGCAGGTGCCGCTTTATGTGAAAAGCAGATGACGTCGATGATAAAATTAGTCTGTAGTTGCTTCCTCGTTGGCAATTAGAAGTGTCAAAGAAAGCCGCAAATAAACAGAAGGAACCAGTTGTCAAGGATTAAATTGACATTTAGTCACTAATACTATTCCATTACGGGGAACAAAGCAAAACTATTTAAAACACAGCCCTGAGGACTAAAGTATAAAGAGTCCATAGACCATGATAATAACGCAAAACATAAAAAGATCGACTCAGTGTATTGACGCCATTCAGGAATCTTTGTCCATAGGTAGGTAATGTTATTTGTCAATATTGTTTCGAGTTCTAAGATTTTTTAACGGAAAACATGGAATGAACAGTAAAGGAATAGTTGCAAACTCTTCCAGAAATCGAAAGATAGCCCTGCCATCAAATAGATATTCCTTCTCTAAAATTATAAAAGTCGAGTTGCGGATGACGTCAACTGAACAATGATTGGTTTTGTTTGTCTCCTTGGCAATAAGAAGTAAAAGAAAGCAGCTATTAATTTTACAGGAACCAGTTGTCAAGAAGTTAATGAATAATTAATCTATTTTTCTTTTTCCGGGGTGCAGCTTTCCCTTAACACGGAAGCATTACGTTAAATAAAAAAACGCTATTTAGAAAAACAGTTTTGAGGACAAAAACCATGACAATGATACCAAACATTTAAAACGAGTTAGCTAACATCACTGACTTCATTAGATAGTGTTTCCTTAGATGAACTGCTGTAATTTTGAAACTTGTCTTATAAACACTTAAAATTAAACACGCTACACTAATTTCCTAACCATTATATATTATATGCATGTAGATTTTGAGATATAAGTACACCCTGAGGCGAGGGGCGGATAACTTTATCTGAATAATGATTTGTTATTTGCTGAGTCCTTGACAATTAGAAGTAAAGAAACCCCGCTATTTTGCAAGAACCAGTTTTCTGGCACGTGGCTTTCGCTTAGCAAAACTTTACCTTAAAGAAAACAGCTTTTTTAAAAACAGTTCTGAGGACAAAAGCATGACAATGCTGCAAAACATTAAGAAGAAGTGAGTTAACATCATCGACTTCATCAGAGAAGGTTTCTTTAGTTGAACTGCTGTGATTACGTAACTTGTCTTAGAAGCACGATTTCAAATTAGACATGCTACACCACACATTATATTGGCCTCCTCTATGATGGTTTTTCTTTTAAAGTGGAGCAGTATGTGGATAACTAAAATTGAGCGGTAGGCACTGAAGTTCACACTGGCTACTTAACAAAAGCTCGATTAAGTTCCACTTCTGTTTTTAAAGAGAGCGCTTTAGTTTGTACGTTACTGAGACCTAATTGTTTTTTGCATAAAACTGAAAATTTCATCAAACGTATATGCTTTTAAAACTAATTTTGATCGCATTTCCTGGAGTATTCCGTAACACACTATGAATTAAATCTAATAATTATAAGAGTCAATTATAAACATGTTAAACCTATGACTTCCGCTGTTTAGGTTTAGATTCCGCCCATACTTAAGAAATATATTACTTCTTTATGTTGCTATCATGAGACTCGAACCCAGTCACAGAAAATTGTTGTTAAGATGAAATCATGCCATCAAGATCACTTCATGATAGAAAGTGAAAAGAGATGTATTGAGAAATAGCTTCTCTTTCGCTCAGCGGTGTTGGTCACCCTGATCTCGATGCCAATTAACAAACATGAAAGCCAATGTTTGGTGGCGATGAAAAACTTATTTCTAACAAATGACACACTCTTTCAGTGTAAACTGGTCTGTCTTCATGCACACTTGCTCGGATCTTGATCAACAGCTATGAACGCCACTAGAATACAGATCAAAAGCTATCGGTTACTGTTCCTTTTTTTCACTCTAAAGAATGTATCAGTCTCAGAACATATCGAACGGTTTGGAACTCAACTCAAAAGTGATCTATCACGGGCCTAATTATAGCAACTTCATTTTCTCCCTGCTACGCTTAGAGCAATGGACTACTGGTGTTGCCATCATAACCATTATGTCAGGCGTTTGCAAAAAATACCTCGTTGAGGCAACAAACGCGCTTCCAAGCATTTCCAACTGCGAAGGCTTTGAAGCACAGAAACGCCAAACTTAAAAACCCTACCCGCATTAGCACTTTACATTTTAAAAGACTGAAAAGACAAACCTGCACTCACATCCAATCTTAGAAAAATAGAGACAGCTGGACTCCCAGCAGCAATGCAGTTAGAAGTTCACAGTGAGACTGAGAGTGAAACTGGATTGTGTGGACAATACAGATGCAGGTGCCGCTTTATGTGAAAGCAGATGACGTCGATGATAAAATTAGTCTGTAGTTTGCGTCCTCGTTTGGCAATTTAGAAGTGTCAAAGAAAGCCGCAAATAAACAGAAGGAACCAGTTGTCAAAGATTAAATTGACATTTAGTCACTAATACTATTCCATTACGGGAACAAAGCAAAACTATTTAAAACACAGCCCTGAGGACTAAAGTATAAAGAGTCCATAGACCATGATAATAACGCAAACATAAAAAGAAGTCTAAGACGTTCCTTGCCACATTACCCTTCCCAACGCCTGAGAGTTTTTTTTGCACCTTTTTGAGACTGCATTTCGCGGAGCGTGCAACCACTATGTCGCCTCAAAGTCTAATCCAAAATTAATTTGCGGTTTAACTCGCCGCCAGGAGTCTTCAGGAACACCACAAACCTTAAACTTTAAGAAAATCTGCCCCCACGGCCGCTAAAAGTGACCGTTTTTTAACGACTGCATATTAATGCGAAATATTAAAAATGCCCCTGAATTCATTAAGTAAAAGATATGGTCCAAACATTTTTTCTTGAAGCGCCGCCTAGATCTGCTTCTTGTTGCCAGTTTATCTCTGTCCGTGAGAAACAAAAGTGCCAAAGTTACCATTTGAAACTCACAAATAAGAATATGACGTTACCTGCAATCTGACAACAAAACAAGAAATTTGATTCGAAGTTTTATGGTAGATCCAATCCGACTAAGAGGTATTTTTTTTTACCACAAAATACACTCAGCAAAAGTATTAAAGTTACCATTTTGCTAACAAAAATAGCAATAATCTCGTTTTGTTTGGTCAAACATTTCATGACGAACGTGGCGAAGTGGGGATGACGATTCGTCAGTTCTAATTGGAATTTACTCCCTTGTGGACAAACAGAAGTGTCAAGTTACCATTTCTAACTCAAAAATAGCAAACATCTCGGGGAAACAAGTGCTCACAATTCATCAACTCTAATTAAATTTACTCCCTTGTGAAAAACAAGGGTGTCAAATTACCCTTTGTAACTAAAAATAAAAATTTCTCGTTACATTTGCATACAAGAACAAAACAATTGTCACTTCCACTTTATTTTGTAAAACGGTTAAAACGTGTTTTCAAATCTTAATAGTCTCGTCCTCCTCTGAAATAGTGTCCTTTGAACTAGAAGCGACGATTCGTGACCTCTAATTGAATTTACTCGTTGTGAAAAACAAAAGTATCAAGTTACCCTTTGTAACCTGAAATAAAATCTCTTCCCATTTGATTACTACTGACTAATGACTACTTCAAAACTTAAAACTCAATCTTCGTTTTAGAACTAGCCACCTTCACACTACCCCCCTTTTTCTGAGCCCCTTCTTTCTTTTTTTTTTTCCTTATCCCTCCAATATTGAAAATAATATGTGATTTCTCGGACATTATTACAAAAAATTCAGCCCCCATTTCAAAATCCTGGATCCGCCCTTGCCATAGAGCTTATTTAGTTGACAATGTGAGAAAGGAGAAAGCCCACATTTGAGGGCCAAAACTTTGAAAGCACTCTAGCGAGGACATGCAGGTGTCCCAAAAAATGTGATCCTTTATTTTTTATGAACAGAAGATATGTTCTAAATGATGAGGGTATTCTGATTTTGTCCCAGGAATGGTTGTTTATTTAGTGGTATCACCTTCAATGCCACCATCAATTATGCCGGGCACTGAAAATTGTACACCTTTAGTAGCTCAAACAAATGAAAATGGGTATACTATGTATTAAAAAATTGATGACTAGGCTGACAGTCCATACCACACCAAAGTTCTGAAATGGTCACTTCTATTTTAAATGAAAATCCTGGTCTGTCCTTGGAGAGAATAGGGCATCAAATAATAATTTTGCTGATAAATGTATAAGTCCATAAGTCCATCGACCAAGGACTGAATACTTACCGTAACAAGAATATTCACTGTTTTAAGGATTTACCAGTATCTGAAAAATACTTGAGTTGACTAATATTTAGGGATCAGTTATCTTGGAACTTAATTGCCTTTAAAAAAAATGGGTTGCCCTTGTGGAAAACTATCCCCTGATGTCCCGAGAGAGACCAAGAGCCAGTGAATCAGTTTGGGCATCTTTATATTTACATGACAGAGGTTTCTGGGGGGGGGGGGGGGGGGAGGGGGAGAAGGGTGAATCAAACAACTAGAATGAGCTAACAAAAAATCAGAAGAGATCAGATGGCAGCTGATGTCTATCAAAAACTGACAGGTCTGGAGTCAGTTCAGAGGGCCTGGGGCTAATTAAGTTATTCCAGTCATGAATACTAACAACATCAATAATCATCATTCAGTAAATCTGGACAACCACAAAAGTGATTTTGAACCAGGCCTTGTACCAAAATGAGATAGGTGTTGTATGTTGATTGGGTCTCTCGTGTCACAAGGTTTTACAATGTACTTTGGCCAAGCAGTGTGTATTATCCGCCATTAATTGATTTTAGTTGGCTGCGTAACTTATATGGTGTGTACAGTCGGTCATTTATCTCCCCAAATACCACAAAAGGTACATAACATCTGCACATAGGAAAAGCGATAACAACAAACAAATAGCTGTACAAAGATATCTTTTTATTGCACTTTACTATCAAAATTATTTTACACCCAAGAAATCCATCAATTTACACAATTATATGCTAAAATTATAACATTTTGCAGGAAAGATGTCCAAAACATGAGAATATTTGAACCTTTTTTTTTTACTCATAAAGGCAAATTCATCAAGCTTACTCAAAGCTACCACATTGTTGTAACACCAGTTAGTAATACCAGGAAACTAATATTTGTGTATACTCTGATCTCTGATGAGAACAACAATTACAAAGAAATATTGAACTTTGCCTAGATATATGATGAAATAGAAATTACAAGGAGGCTAAACAGAAAGCAAAGAAACAATAAGCAAAAGATAAATATTTTTGCCTGACATGGCATGGTAATAAGCCATGACCTGGCATTTTACAGGACCCGCATTTGTCATGAGATCGGCTTTCAAAACATCATCAGTGGTTTACATGCAACTGTTTAATTAAGTATCGTAGAAATATATAATATAAAATATAAAATCAAATAATATATAATGGAATATATGTTCAAAACGTTCAGTGAAATATGTTTGGAAAATAAAAGATTCATTGAATGTGTCAAAACAGAGTTGCAACTTCAACTTCTCCTACTTTTCCCCGAGATACATTTTCTCAAAAGTCCTGCCTTTTGTGAATCGACCAAACATAACTGCCGTCTTCATTCGGTGCATGATACAATACAATGTACTCAATCATGAATATCTCAAAAACGATCGCGGGGGCGACCGGGGACGACCGGTCCTATTGAAAGTCTAATAAACAAGCTACAAGGAAATGCAAAAATTGGACGCAAAAAGCAAACAAAAAGAAAACAAAACATCTATTTGTAAACATGACACCTTACACGCGAGAAACAAACGTTGTTCGATCGTCGCTAAAAACACAGAAGAAAAATCAGCACTTAGGAGAAACTCACCTTTGAAAACTCGACTTTTCAAGAAAGAATATCTTCAAATCAAACCATTGGGATGGATTCCAACTCAATTCGTTGAACACAAACGACGGAAAACCAAAAATTACTGCCACTACTCTCGCTTTTGGAAGATTTTGGGAGTCCGCCATTAGCATGTTGAGCGAAGAATCTTATTGGTACAAAATTGTCACGTGATGTCTGTCCAGCCTCCTCTGTCGAAGGAATAAGATAATACAAAAAATAGGTCCGTGATGCGAACATGTGTGGCTTACGATTTTTAACATATAACTGGAATCCTGTAGTCTTTCCTGTATGTAGATTCGGTTACAATAAAATTGATTCACGTACACGGTTAGTAGGTGTTTCCCTAACATTGAATTTTAAAGAAAATGTTAAAATGGGTATCGACATTAAATACATATTAGTGCATCTCAAGACAGTAACACCCAGGCGGTGTGCGCACTACGATCGCACTGCATTGTGGTTGGATGATTTCCAATATGGCGGCGGAAGCGTGGTTATTCGAGTAACATTAATAAATTGACGTCAGTTTTTTATGCG
>JAHPZR010048916.1:2500-5000 GCA_019787425.1 Platygyra sinensis | reverse complement strand
AAATCGTAGGGAACAAGGGAACATCAAATAGGTTAGGGAACAGGGGAACAAACACAAAAAATTACAAGGCCCTACGTTTTTTACATAAACGTGGAGGTGATAGAAGATTTTCTGCTGTTTTCTGATTTCTTTGGCAAGTTTTTGTTCCCATCTTTCGTTTCTACTCGTCTCTAGCTCTGGCGCTGAACCGTTCTTTTCCGACAAGTGCCGACCGTTGGTGCGTCAGGACCGTGTATCGATACGGCCGAGGTGTTCAGGTCAGACCAGGTCAATTTTGACAGCAGCTGGTGAATCCGAAAATCCCGAGAATGGATGTGGTCGATCTTGGTAGAAACGTTGACCGTATGTTTCTGCCAGTGACTGCAGCGATTTACCAAAATAAATTAGAGAAGCCAGCAATGCGCTGGACATTTGAAATGACGATTGGCGCCATTAGCGACCAAATGTTGCATGGATTCCTTCAAATATTAAGATGAGGATTTCGAATTGTCTCGTCAGTCGTTGTGGAGGACGAAAGAAGGATCTTGCTTGCACTGGGAGAATTTAGATATTTTTTCGAAAGTATGCCGCACAGCTTTTGGATGTGTTCAAACTTAAAAGCCTTTTGACGCTGGTAGTGCTAAACTTTTTCTCCGAGATGAGGGCAGGTGCATCTGACATGCCAAATACAGTTGCAATTTGATTTCCGCTTCAGTTGAGCAATGAAAGAACATTTGAAGCAGATGTGCACAACCAGGTTTTCATACTACACAAGTGCGATGCCTCATTACCCAAGGGTCAAATCTGACTTGAAATATTCAGCCCTACTTAAGATGTCGCCCTCTTCTACAGCACAGTTGACAAAGCAACAAGTTGAGCAAATGAGAGACTGGCGCATAAAGTTTGGTCAAAGTGTTCCACAGAAGACTGTGCGCAACATGAGCACCAAAGATAATCCGGGTACTCTGCCGATAAATCTTTATGCCCAGGTACAGCCAACAATAACGCCTTTGGATTTCTCGAAGATCGTAGAACAACTGCTCATCATAACAACTCGCACGAACTCCTTTCAGTCCTTTATACCTCGGGACACATCTGGGCGGACAGTGGTATACATAGTAGAAGAAAGCATCACTGCCTCGACAAAGAAAGCAAAGGCCAGGTTATTTGAAGGTGTCACCCATTCAATCCTCTGATAATTTATACAGAAGGTGTTGTCGAGATCAATGTTAAGGACATAGGTGGCTCCTTGGAAGAAACTGTTAGAGGAGATGGCAACATTGAACTGACAGAAAATGAGTTTGTAAGGTATCAGCCTGGGTATCAGTCAAGAATGATTGAATGCGTGGATGCAGTGACCATTGAAGAGACGAGGGAGATCAGTGAGGGCCTGGATACTGACCAAGATCGTGCAGAGGATGCGAGGCCAAGACATGCATCATCTGCGAGAAAAAGGCCACATACAGACGATTTTCTGTATTATGACGACTGCAAAGGTGAGGTCAAGATTCTTAGTATTTCCCAAGCGTTATCTTCATTTGTTGGAAAAAGTTGATGCAATTACGATTTGTTTTTATTTTTGTTACGAAATACTTTCACAAAGTCAAAAATATCACAGAAATGACGATCAAAATTTATCAGCAACACTGTAGACCTTCAATCAGTTATTTTGCTTGTTCAGTTTGGTTAATTAGGACGTATGTGCAAAGAATAAGAGATAAAATTTAATCTTGAAAGGGTAACAAGGGAACAAGGTGAAATCTTAAACGGGAACAAGGGAACAGAGTTAAAATTTTGAAGGGAACAAGGGAACACAGGACCCCCCCCCCTCGGGGACCCACAGCAATGCTTTGGGCTGTTCGCAGTTCATAAGTGCAAGAAAATAAAATAACTAAGTGTATCATAATATTTGTATTTCGTCTCCCCATTGATGAAAGTTTTAGTTATTTACTTTTAAAAAATTTGAATACTTACCCGCAACCACATTCTTTATTTTATTTTCAATTCTTCTTGTTTGTTCAACACGCAGTTGATACAGATTTAAATGATATCATACACCTTGTTATCTTTAAGGTCATTTCGCAACGCTAAGTACTTCACCGGAAATTAATAGTTAGCTGTTATCAATGTTTTTGGAGCAGTTCTTTTGATTTGCTTGTATCCGATACCAAACCCTTGACCTATCGCGCGTGGGACATGCTTGTCGACCTAAACTTGTATGTACAAACCATCATGAGTTTCCTCGTTAGCGCAAATTTATGCGGTACTGGATAAACCACAATGCAACCGTAAAAAAACAAAGCAGTATAACATGTACCCAGACCCGTACCGAAGATTCAACCAGTGTAAGAGCGTAAACCTCTTCCACAATCTATGTTACGCGGACTCAAAAACCACGGGGACTGGAACGAGACAGTCAAAGTCCACTAGACAGCGTGACCTCCTTGAGATTTGCGGCATCAATAAGGTTTTGTTTTGTTCACGTTCAAAGTTTGATGCCTAATGCTGTTCTCTGTGTTGA
>JAHPZR010048915.1:5000-13479 GCA_019787425.1 Platygyra sinensis | reverse complement strand
TGGGCACGAGTCCAAAGGAGTCCACGTGGGCACGCACGGTGTCGTCGGTTTTCTTCGTTTCGTTCCACACGCACTCCCACATGACCTCGACGGTGTAGCCCATGGCACGCAGAGCGTCTTCTTTGCGTCGGGTGACTTCGTAGACGTCACGCATGGTCTGGTCGCTCATCTTGTGACGCGGTTGGTCGCGGTCCGGGAAACACGTGGGACACCCGTGCCAAAAGCAGCCGTGGAATTCGTACACGACGCGGGTGTGAGTGTCATACCCGTCCACGCGGTGGGTGTTCTCGTTTTGACGAATCACGTGTTCTCCGCCATTGCAAGCGTGACGAATGTGACCGCCGTGGGTGTGGTTCAAGTACGTCAACCATTCCAGGGCTGCATGGGAATACGGTTTACCTTGCCCGTGCCATCCACTGATGGGTTCGGAGGCCAATTGACGTTCTGGCATGTGTTTGGTGCGGTAGAAGAGATTGCACGCGGAGGCGATGGTGATACAGCGTTCGAGGGGATTGAACCCGCTGATCGCTTCGAACTCCTGGCAGAACACTTGACAGGCTCCTTTGAGGAGCAGCACATCGGATTCGCAATAGGCCACGAGTTCCTTTTGAAAATCAAAGACGTGGTCGGGCTCGTGCGCGTCGTACCACCGATGGAATTCTCGGGCTCGTTCGACCGACATGCCTTGCGGGTCGTAATGTTCCTTGTCGGGTAAAGGACCCACATAGTCTTGGTGGTCGGACGTGTTGAAGAAGTGGGGGAAGAAACCCTTCTTGTGTTCCGTGAGCCCGAAGGCTTTTGGGAAGGCGGACAGCGGCATTTGGAAGAAACACGAGTCTTTGAACACAATGTCTCCACCGTGGATGGACAGCGACAAAATCTTGGCGCCATTGACGATCTGTTCTGGTTGAACGTACTGTCTGTACAGGGCATCCAGGATGAGGTAAGAGTCGAACCCTTGAGAATTGTGGGCCAGGACTGTGAGTTTGGCTTCGCGGGACAATTCCCTCAACCAATCGAGAAAGTCTTCGATGCAGGTGGTGCCTTCAAAATGGAAGAGTTCGTCGCTGTTGGACGTGGCGGCGCACACCAGGTTGGGCACGTGGACGCCCGTGTCTTGCATGGTTTCGCTGTCCCAATAGACGAAGAGTTTCTCTTTCTCCGCCGAAATTTGTGATCCGTCCGCCTTGCGTTTTCTGGAATGGATCAATTTTCTCCGTTCTTCCAATCGGGTGGGATTCTGGATGTAACACTTGTGAGTACGGAGATCATGATATTGCTTGCAGGAGGGGCATTCGGTGGTCCCACACACGTGACGCGTTTCGATCTCGCGTTCTCGGAGAAGTCTGTTGCAGGTGGGACATTTGCGGAGGGTGTCACACACGGGTTTGATCTTTTTGGCGGCGTCGGCTCTGCTTCCGTCGGTGGTGGAGAACACGTAATGGTTCCCCATACACTGTTCACCGAAGAATTTACGATGGCATCGAGGGCACGTGTGACGGGCCCCTTCTCCGTTGCTCTGTAGGTAATCGTGGCATTGGGTTTGACAACACGCGCGACATTTCTTGCCATTGCAGGGATGATGACGGATGTCATTGGTATTGAAACGTTTCTCGCACTCGAGACAGAAATAGTTGGACCCGAGGAATCCTGGGATGGAATTGCATCCGTGGTAATGGTCTCCCACTTTGATGAGAATGATCTGTTTGTCTTGGGGAGGTCCTTTGAAGATGATCTGGTATTGATGATCCACCGAGAGTACGACGAGACGGTAGTCGGAAAGATGACGTTGAAAGGTCTCGATCTCGGGTAGTCCACAAGGACCTTCGGGCACGCCAGCAACGCGATGCAATTCTTTGGCTTTTCGCTCTTGGACGGGATAACCTTGTCTGAGATTTTTGTAGTCTCGATCTCGAGTGTCCCCGTTGGCATCGGCCAAAGCCTTCATGGTCACGATGGCGCGGGCGCAACACAGTTCATCCTCGTTCTTGATTTTGACGACACTCGTTTTGACATGCAATAGTTTCTCGAGTGCCATGTGGCCTTTGCGGATCCGTCGGTTCCCGGCCCCTCGTCCTGGATCTCGAATGTGAGAGATGTGAAGGGAGAAGGAATCGTCCAATCGAAACTGTTCGTTGGAGTTCAACATGCGTGAAATCTGTTGCATGATTTCTCGAGCTCTGAGATCATTGTCTATCCATTCACGGACTCGCATGCGACTGGAATGATACGACTGTCTCAACCGATTGGAATTGATGTTGATGAGAAAATGATCGTTGGGGTGAACGTCTGGATCATTGAGGACTTGCTCGCGTATGGCACGTTGGAGCGCTTCTTCCATTTGACGCGGTAGAATGCCTCGTGGTTGTTCTAACGGGGCAGCACCTCCGCGTTGCATCAAGCGTCCCACATAGTTTCGTTGTCTCACGCCTAAACGACGCACGCGTCGATCCAACTGGGGTGTTAACAAGAAATCAAACCCCCGTTCCACCTCATCCAAATGATTGGCCAGGAGCGCATTGTCCTCCTCATCGTCGAGGTCAAATGGATCCATGTTGAAACCCTGCGCGTCATGAACGTCGAAATGATCGAGGTAGTCCACAAACGCGTCGACGAGGAGGAGAAGGTGCAAGTCAACATCAACATCTTCGTGGCTTGTTTCACCACCTGCTGGGCACGACTCAAACTCTACCGAGAAGGATTGAGTCGACTCCGTCCCGAACAAGTGTTGTACTTTGACACCGATTCCATCCTCTTCTCTCAGCGACCCGGTGAGCCCACGTTACCCACGGGCGATTATCTCGGCGACTTCACCAGCGAATTGAAACCCGACGATCACATCGTGGAATTCGCTGCCGCTGGCCCCAAGAATTACGGGTATCGAACCCACCAAGGCAAAGTCGAATGCAAGGTGCGCGGGTTCACTCTCAATGCACGTGGGCAAGACCAATTGAACTTTGACCTTCTCAAGGCCAACGTCATCGATGAAGTCACTACCCCTCTCGACGAACCACGCGTCATCCCCGTGCACAACCCGCACAAGATCACGCGAGAGGTCACCACGAAAACCTTGGAAACGGTCGAAGAAACCAAACGATACCGAGTGGTATTCGACAAACGCGTCGTCGATCCCGACACGTTCCTGTCGTACCCGTACGGCTACGAGAAACAGGTCACCACCCTGGACCAAGATCTCAGTGAAGCCCAGGCAGCCCAACTCGATGACGAGAACGTTGCAACATTAATGGAACTCGTGTAGAAAGTCAAATAAAGCTGTTATTTCCTGTCACACGGTGTCTGTGGTCACTTCCGGTTTCCGATGACGTCACTTCCGGTTGCCATGACGTCACTTCCGGTCTGCCTCGCTCCCATGCCGGCCGCGCGGTCCTAGACACTACAAACCTCGCTCCCATGTTGGCCGCGCGGGCCTAGATCCAAACTAGAACCCATTCTCCGGACATGCATTTTTCCCAGCATGCATTACGATTTTTAGTCACGTGATATCAGCTGCGCTCTGATTGGTCCATTCAAAAAATACGGCGCTCTGATTGGTTAGGCTGTATCCCGGCCCCCTTTACTACTTATGCATAGTCAATTACTGTGTAATTTTAGTATGCATGGACATAAGCTATACAAATTTGCATATTTCGTACCGCTAAATCATGGCAAATCCCTCGTTAGGACATTGAAAAGAGGTTCAGTATAGTATCAGTTAAATGAACACATTTCTACTCACTGTTATTTTGAATGAAATGTTCATTTTACGTACGCAAATAACCTGTGAGTTCTCGACTTTTTAGTTGCGTTTCGGTTGACTGACAATCGCATGAATTCTTTCAGCATGATGAACTCCATCGGTAGCTCTGGAGTGGAATCTTAATCGTTTGATTCACTTTTCTCACATAGTTATAAATGCTTGATCCATTCTAAGTTTGAAATTTAGATATATTGCCTTCCTCAAAGACGAAGCATAAAGAACAAAAGAATTCTGTATTCACGTATGGCTATTGAGATACACGGTCGGATTACGGCTTCCGGTGTGCGTGTGTTTTCATTAAAATCCACAATTACATAGCTAGTTCACCAGTTGAGGCTCAACAATCTCAATCACTTCGTTGTATATGCAGGATGCAGATTTCATTTACTATTCAGATATGTAATTTTATCGGATGCTTATAATAAAGACGTTATTATTATTATTATTATTATTATTATTATTCGTTTATGTGTCTAATTCGAGTAAAAAAACCAATGCGTTTAGTTTACTGTGTGATTTCATGTGATGGACTTGGAGATTCAATTGCTTGCGCTTGGAATAGTCAGATGGCCTCCAGCTTATCCCAAATTTGTGTCGTATGCAGTACCATGAAAATGTAAAGCTTTCCACTAGAAATAGAGAATACACAGGCCACGAAAAGCTATAGGTTTTTATAGTAGCGACAGCTCACCTGCACCACCTGTGATGTTATCTTTTATTGGTGGCCATCTTGAATAAATTAAAAAGTGGGGTGGCCATCTGGAATAAATTAAAGAAGGTAGGGTGGTCATTTTGAATACACCCCCCTGCGTGCACCCCCTTTTGGCACCCCCTGCTTACACCCCTGCGCACTATCCATTTCCTCAGAAACATTATCAACAATGTAACGTTTGTTTCGATTGTCTTGTCTATTAAAACAGCTGCCCCCTGCACACCCTTCCAGACCCAGAAATTTCAAGCTTTCATCATTACTGAACAAAAGAAGCACGAATATGAGCTCTCATTGATCGGAAACGCAGATCAAACCCCACTTACTTTTGACATGCCTGCAAATTCTACGGTGGACTCAAAAGGAACAAAATCAGTGTCAATCATGACAACTGGTCATGAAAAAGATCGTTTCACAGTGATGCTAGCCTGCCTAGGAGATAGAACAAAGCTTCCCCCCTATGTGGTGTTTAAGCGAAAAACTCTGCCAAAAGATTTGGTGCTGCCACGGGGTATCCATGTTCGCGCTCAAGCCAAAGGGTGGATGGACGAATCACTTGTGAAAGACTGGCTGAACTCCGTCTTGTCCAAAGTTGGCGGGCTTCTACGAAAAAGAAATTTCCTTGTGTGGGACTCTTTTAGAGCTCACTTGAGTGGCAATGTTAAGCAGGTTTTGAAAAATTCACACACGGACGTGGCCGTAATATCGGCGGGAT
The DNA here is from genome assembly GCA_019787425.1 of Platygyra sinensis. Lineage (NCBI taxonomy): Eukaryota > Metazoa > Cnidaria > Anthozoa > Scleractinia > Merulinidae > Platygyra > Platygyra sinensis. The sequence goes on along the minus strand of JAHPZR010048915.1, from coordinate 8,298 downwards.
GACAACTCTTTTACAACCTTTAGATGTCGGTGTCAACAAGCCCTTCAAAGACAATTTAAGACAATATAGGAACAAGTGGATGCTTAATGGAAACCACACATTCACACCAGCAGGCCGCATTCGAAAACCTGACCTTCGCCAGATTTGCCAGTGGATTTTAGAAAGCTGGAATGCCATTTCCCCAGACACCACCAAACATTCATTTCTCAAATGCTGCATCACGAACACACTTGATGGCACTGAAGACGACATTCTTTGGGAAGAAATGGATGAAAGGGATCCGTTTGCTGACGATGATGGAGTGGAGTCAATTGTAGATGAAGAAGGTGAACTTTTCTATACTGGTGAAGATGAAGTTGCCATCTTGGAAGTGAATGAACAAGAATACCGTCGCATTTTTGGTGAAAGTGACATTGATGAAAGTGATTTCAATGAATTTTAATTTTGCTAGCTAAGGAGAGCAAAGAACTTTGTTGTGCAGCTTTTATCAATCGGAAAATTGATCACGGAATGTATAACAGTTTTTATTTAGATATTCTGAAAGTTGTAACACATTACAACTTGTTTACGATTTTGGCGAACGTGTTTAGGAGCGTTACGCTTCATTTTACTCGTGTTTGTACATAAGGCACAAAATCTTGTTTCCAAAATATTTGTCTTTACATATTCTGTATATAAAATGTTATCAAAAAGAAGTTTCAGTTTACAGCTTGAATATTTTCACGTTCATGTAGAAATTATTGTCAAAAATAAATTTGACTTGATACGCATTGGCTGTTGTTGATTTCAAACTTCGCTTTATTTATCCCGGTACTCGATCGACCTCACAATTTTTTCCCATGAAAACCATTGAAAGTTTGGGGTGCGGCCTATACGCGGGTGCAGCCTATCCGCGGGTAAACTCTTCTAAGAAAATATTTCAAGAGAAAATCAAAGTCTTCAAGTCACACCTTCTTGAGAGAGGTTATCCGGAGAAACTAATTCAAACGACTCTCTTAGAAGTGAAATTTGAAGAAAGGGAATTAGCCCTCCAACCGAAACTAAATGAAAACAAAAGAATCTTGCCTTTGGTCACAACATATCAACAATCAGTGCCAAACCTTAAACAAATTCTCATGGAAAAATGGCATTTAATAGAACAACAACCATTACTGAGCGAAATCTACAGAGATCCGCCCCTTATTTCATACAAAAGAGGGCGTTCGCTAAAAGATATACTCATGAGAGCTAAACTATGAAAAGGCTACAACACACGCGAGGGAGTCGTGCAGGCCTGTCAACCCCATTTTACACAAGCAACAGCATCAAATCTCTATCTCTTTTCCCCTCTCATCGTTCAGAAACTCGACATGAATGCGAATTTTTAAGTAGCAAAGTAAACTGTTGAAAACATGCCGTTCGGCACATTAGCCCTTTGTGTATTATGTCAAGAAGTGTCTTCCCCTTCAACGTTTTGTTTTTTGGCAAGGTGTAATATGTCATGAAGTGTCCTCCACTCCACAATTAAAGGTCGCCAAAAGGCGACTTTTTAAAAAAGTGAGCTTGGAGCGCTGCAAAGTATAGTTCAACTTCTCTAGTGCATACTCACCAGACCATACTAACGTACTCCAATCGATAGATATCAGTTTAAACATAGATATAACCCAACCAGGCACTAAATAATAAAAATGCACCATTTTCCTTTCATTGCATCAGTATGTTTTCTTTCCGTCATCTTGAAGCCTACTGCAATTTCCCAGGGGATTCTTGAAATTACTTTATTGCAGTTTACTCTATTTACTTGAATAAATAAAACACTCAATAATTTTATAGTGCCAAATGAATGGCCAAAATGTTAAAGAAAAATGTCTCAGGGCATTTCTGGGGGCATTGCTTTTTGTGTTCTTTCCTTTTAGTTAATGCTCCATTAAAAGCTATGGGGCATTCATTCAAGTTTTTCATTTTTTCATTCTGGAAACAACCCCACTACTAATTCTAACTTAGCAGATATGTCTTCAGGTAGTCTTTAAGGAAAAGCGAAAACAAGCACCGAGAAGCTCCATATTGACGACCGTGTTGAAATGACTGCTACAAAAGAAGCTTTCATCACCTTAAAAGACCATAAGAACAATTTTGACAATAAACCAATGTGCAGATTAATTAACCAGTCAAAACAGGAGATAGGAAAAATTAGCAAACAAATTCTCAACAATATCAACAAGAAGCTGCTGAATGTCACAAAAGTAAACCAGTGGAAAAACACCTCCTCGATGCTACAGTGGTTCAAACATTTGCCTAACAAACACAGATGCGCTTTCATAACCTTTGATGTTGTGGAATTCCACCCTTCTATATCAGAGACACTACTCATGCGTGCCCTTGACTTCGCAGCCAATTATGTAATGATTTCCGATGATGATCGTCACATAATCTTACAAGCTAAACAATCCCTTCTTTTCAACAACGGAAACCCTTGGCAGAAGAGAAACACCGGCACGCTCTTCGACGTCACCATGGGAAGTTATGACAGAGCTGAAACATGTGAATTAGTGGGAATCTACATGCTCTTGCAGCTTAAAGAAATACCCTACGGCATGGAAATCGGGCTTTACAGAGATGACGGCTTAGCAGTAATCGACCAAACCCCACAAAAAATCACAAAAGAAATCTGCATAGTGTTCGCCAAAAACAACCTACGCATTACTATCGAGGCCAACAAAAAAGTCGTGAATTTCCTTGACGTAACATTAGATTTAACCACTGAGAAGTACAAGCCTTATTCGAAGCCTACAACCACTCCGCTCTATGTCCACAGCAAATCCAACCACCCTCCATGCATAATAAAGAACATCCCTGAGGCAATTAACAAGAGATTATCTGAAATCTCATCAGAGAAGGGAGCCTTCAAAGAAGCAGCACCACCCTACCAAGAGGCGTTACAGAAAAGCGGTTATTCATACACCCTCAAATTCACCCCACCACAGCAGCCACTAGAATCCACCACAAACAAGAGGAAGAGGCAAAGAAACATAATTTGGTTCAACCCACCATTTAGTAAAAATGTCCAAACCAACATAGGAAGAGAATTTCTAAATTTGATAGAGAAGTGCTTTCCACCTGGCCATAAATTAAGAAAATTGTTTAACAGAAATAATCTTAAGCTTAGTTATAGTTTTTCACCAAACATCGATGGACACAACAAAACAATCCTAAGTCAGAACATGCCACCTCAAGAAAAAACACCCCCGAAACCCTGCAACTGCAGAGAGCCAGACAAATGCCCTTTAAAAGGACAATGCTTAGTCAAAGAAGTAGTGTA
>JAHPZR010048911.1:52500-61160 GCA_019787425.1 Platygyra sinensis | reverse complement strand
ACTTCCTTATGAAGCAATTGAGAAATTTGTATCACCTTCCTGGATGCCACAGTTTAGACCAATGTAGCCTGGAGAGCAACTGCATTTAAAACCTAATAAGTTACTATCTGCCGAGCAGGTACCACTGTTTTGACAAGGATCCGGAGAACATGGATCATCTGTGGAAAATGACAGAAAACAGCTTAGACGTCACATGAGGTAATTAAATCCGCCATCTTGGATATTTTGCTGTGGAAAATAGCATAAACTTGTTTTATGACGTCATACAAGGTTATTAAATCTGCCATCTTGGATTTTGCTTTGAAGCAGCAGAAAACGGTTATATGACGACATACGTGGTCATAAAATCCGCCATCTTGGGTCTTGGATTTTGCTACCTGTAGGTTTGTAAAGGAGACGATCTCCTGTATTCTGGAAAGCAACGTACGTGATATCTGTCGTAGCCCCGGGGTCGTAGCAAACTTCTAGAAACTTGGAAAAATGTAATGGACCGGTGTAATGGTGTGTCACGGATTAGCTTGCGAATAGTCCGACTAAATAGAGCTCTGAAGATTTTTTTATGGACTGCCATAAATTATAACTTAAATGCTATTTTCCGGGCTGAAATGAGGTGTGCCAGAGATGAGGACGAGGGACGCATAAAGTGAACTGATTAACAAAATCTTTATGTAGCGAATTCGTGGCAGGCGGGCAGGGTAGTCTTTCATGTTAATTAACAAGCATTGCACTGTCAACCGTTCTTATCAAATGCAAAGCTAGTAGTTTCGCGAAATCTCCCGATACAGTCCTCGTGTTACTCTCAAAGTGACATGGAAGTTGGACAACAACTCTAGCTTAGTTGCATACGTATTTCAAGTTCAGGGGCCCGTTTTCTCGAAAGTCCCGATAACTTACCGGGCCCAAAAATCATATTTTGAAATCAAAGTCTCAGGAAAAGTAGGGAGTGCTCTGACCTCTAATGAAGTCCATTTAGTTTTCTTTAGCTGATAACTTTACTGTATAATTTGCAAAACTGTTAAAACTCCCATCTGGAATGAAAAACAAAAAACGCTAAAACGGGCCCGATGGATTACCGGGAGCTTCGAGAAACGGGCCCCAGATCCCTACTCATTCGGCAACAGTCCCCATGTGAAACACTTTCTTTCCCGTCTTCAAACTGAGCATGGCCTTTGAAAAACATTACCTATTCCTGCTGCCCAGTTAAAACCAATGTATCCTGATGGACAACTGCATGTAAAATTATGGCCAATCATTGTCCGCAGCACAGATGCCATTGTTCAAACACGCATTGAGAGAACAAGGATCGGCTGTTGAAAAAATAAGAATCAATATCAGGTGAACGTAGCTAAGGTGAATGAACGGACGATTTGGTATTTCCCAGCCACAGTCACTAGTCCCAAGTAATCTATAGATTTTAAATTTAATATTAATTACCTATTTATTATCATTTTTATTATGTTTGTATTTCATTGTGTGTGACAAAAATAAATATAAATAAAAATAAAATAAATATTCATTCTCAGATTCTTCCCGAAGGAATTTAGTACAGTAAAAACCAGTTTGTAAGAACCTACATTTTTTAAGTCTGGCAAAGTAGATTGTTGCAACAAGTGAATAAAGATGGTGAATTTTTTTGCTGAAAGGTGAATTAATCTACATGACACGAGCATGAGACAAAGAAAAATCTGAGTTTCTCGACAGGAATCGAAACCCATGATCTCCCGACTGACTGGGCGGGCACTCTATCCCACTGAGCTACGAGAACTCATGAAAAATGACAATGCTCTCCATGAGTTCTCGTGGCTCAGTGAATAGAGCGCCCGCCCGGGAGGTCATGGGTTCGATTCCTGTCGGGACTCAGAGTTTTCTTTGTCCTATGCTCGTGTCATGTAGATCAATTCACCTTTCACATTTATTACCGAGGCCAAAATTTACCATCTTTATTCGCTTATTCACTACTTGCACAATACCATAATGTACCTCTTTAACCCCCAAAAATTTTTGCATACTCATTGTTTGCAATTCCTCCTGGGACATGAGCATGTCCCAAGAGTGATCTACAAACAATGCCTATGCAAATTTTTGGGGGTAAAAGAGGTGTATTATGGGATTGTGCAAGTAGAGATTGCGACAATCTACTTTGCCAGACTTAGGAAGTGTAGGTTCTTACAAACTGGTTTTTACTGTAACTAAATTAATTCACCTTTTAGATTGTTGTATTTTGGGAGAACTTATTGTCAATTAAAGTTAAAAGGTTCCTATTGGGGGTATTAACATGACGTCACTAAAATTGAAACTAAAAACTATTGATCCTCCTGAGATTTAATTTCATGATGTATACGAGGCCATAAAGCACTTAAAGATCTGTAATTTTCGAAATATTGTACATTTCGTCAAACGCATACTACAAGTTGTAGATAATGCCGTATTTTAACAAAACGTGTTGTTATATTTCGAAAACGATCCACTTAGTCTGAGTTTTTAGACGTTTTCTATTGTGGTCACGTGACATACCAAATATGGGCGTGGTTCGAAACATTTAAAGGAATGTGAATCGAACAAACACGGTAAACTTTGATGCCCATTGTACTTTAGAAGCCCAAAAAAAGGAGGTTTTGAGACTTCCTTAGCAACAGAGTTGTACTTAAGACTCTCCCCCCTTAAGTTTTGGAAGAAACGTTGGTAACAATTTGGAATTATTTACGCAACAGACCAACTTCAAAATATGGCTGACATCGTTTGCCTCCGTTGACTTGCCTTCGATATTTTTAACTATAAATGAATTACGAGCGCCAATTTTCAAAGTCCTGGCAGTTTTCCACACCCTTTATCTCTGAAACGAAATCTGTGATCCCCAAATTTTGTGACATTCTCACACAAGTAACCCATTTTCTGACCGAGGTAGAATTTTGAAAAAATCTATCGACTAAAAACTTTTCGCTGCGAACGTCCTTAAACCACTAGTTTCTTGCACGCGGGATCTTAGTGTAAAATATTGTGCGAGAGGTAATTCATATAAGTGCATTACCAAGCTGGGTGCCACAGTTGAAACCAATGTATCCAGATGTACAACGGCATTCAAAATAAGGCCAGTAGTTAAACGATGAGCAGGTTCCATCATTGAGACAAGGACTGGACAAGCACTGATTACCTGGGAAAATGAATTAAAAAGAACTGCTTCTAACAGAGAAGATTATTGTTTTTGGTTAGTGATGATCGCCTAATGTTACCACGAAATCCAGCAGAAATGGACGAAAGGCTACAGCACGTGGAACATTAGTAGACTTATGATAAACTGGATAAACCATTGTTGTACATTCCGAATCAAGAATTTAATTTCATTGACTGGCGGGATGGTGTTACGTAATCTCGCTGTGTTGTGTTCTTAGAAAACACATTCACAGTGCTTGCTTTCATCTGGCAAAAGAACAAAGTGGTTCCACCTAATTTTTTTTAAGAGATCTGACAAAGTACGACGTGTTGCAATATGGTGGGTGTTGAAAATCGAACTAGTGCGCATGTCTAGGTGCAACATTGTTGCACGAAACCTGGCCGAAACGACCATAACATAACGCAACATCCACAAATGTTTCATGAAAAATTAACAGCGTGGCCAAACGCACGCAACATGTGCGTCCAACAATGTTGCAATATGTTGCTTTGAAATGTTGCGATCGTTTAGCCGGGTTAAGGGGTTAAGGGGTTGAATGCATAAAAAAAGGTAAAGTCTGCATACGAGCCAAGTGGTCCATTTGGCCGGAGCTTATCCCAGTTTCTGTAGCATGAAGTGACTGGGAGTATTTCTACTCCCCCCTGGATGGGATGCTAGTCCATCGCAGGGTTACCCCCCAGCATAAAATTCGCCGGTACCCATTTATACACCTGGGTGGAGAGAGAGGCACTGTGAGAGTAAAGTGTCTTGCCCAAGAACACAACACAATGTCCCCGGCCAGGGCTCGAACCCGGACCGCTCGATCCGGAGACGAGCGCACTAACCATGAGGCCACCGCACGAATGCATAAACGGGGTTTTCTCATAAAAACTGTAGGGGCACCACCCCGGGAAAAAAAAAGGGTGGCCGTAATAACGCGGTTACCGTATCAACGAGATGACCGTTCCACGGTAATGTTATCACATTTTAAAGTCTCTTACCAATAGCACATTTGTCGCCATGGTATTCTGGGGGACAAAGGCACGTGTAACTTCCGGTTTTGTAGTCACTGACACACGTTCCACCATTCCTACACCAATTGTACAGACATGCATCTGAGGAAATTCATAGACATCAAGAGAGAAGATGTGAGTAGATCGTCATTCTATTGAAAAGCTGATCAACTGTGGATTTGATTAGGCATTTTATTACAAGTTGTGTTGTACAAAACTAAATAGTAATAAAATGACAAGTCAAGTCCACAGTTAAATTGATCAGTTCGTCCTCCATTAATCACGCTCTAGTTTACTATTTAGCACTCTGAAAACAGATCTACAAATCAAAACTCGTTTATATATACCTAGGTATTTTATAATTTTTGGCGGGATAATTAATTAACTGTCTTCAGTATTGACAAAAACGCCCTCAAAAAACATCAATGTAACAAGTAGAATCCATGTTGCCGTGATCAATTACTGAACAGACTCACGGCAAGATGGAATCTCTTAGGGCGCGTTCGTTTGGGATCAATCCGGAATAAGAATAATTGGAATAATGGGAGTAAGCGTTTGTTTGGGAGCTATTCTCATTCCAGAATACCTGGATTTTCATTCCGGCTATTCTGCTCTTAGGAGCAGAATAGCCGGAATATATTCCGGAATAAATTCCGGGATATATTCTTATTCCGGAATATCCCAAACGAACGCGCCCTTAGATTCATCTATACATCTGTTCACCATTTGATAAATAACAATTATTCCATGAGCCCGCCTTGGATATGAAGTGATAAAATAACCAACGAGCGCGTAGCGCGAGTTGGTTATAATCATTTCATATCCAACAAGGGCGAATGGAATAATTGTTTTAGTAAATTCTCAAACCGGGTTTTGCTGCCGATTTTTATTTCCATAATTTTACAAAGCGAAAAATTTTAAACTTGGCGCACTATTTTCCATATGACGTAAAACTCCGACTATTGGCTCATAGTCGGAGTTTTTTAGCCAATCAAAAAGCTAGAAATGCAATAGTCGGAGCTGAGAATTTACTAAGAAGTAATAGTCAATTAAAAGATCGACTTGTTATGAAATACGTTAATTCAAACTTCAGCTGTTTCAGCATTTTTCACTACGTGCCAAGAAGCTTCGACATGTACCCTTACCCTCTTACCCTTGAAGCAAGTGTTTACCTGATTCAGACTACCCTGATTAATTTCTTGTCTCTCCTGGACCAGGAAGTACTTTAAAGCTAATTTTATAGCCTTTAATTTTCACAGAATGACTTTCCACATTGAAAATGGTCAATGTTAAAGGATATGTTACCCAAGAAAACAAAATGTACGCAGAGTCAAATTTTTAAGCTGGTTCACAGCATTGGACTGTTTCACACGGCCTCCCATCAGTGAGCGAGAAAAGTGAAACCTCCGGTTGAGACCATCTCCCATAAGCGATCACTGAAGCTTGACATTTTGGGTGATCGCTTACGGCAGGTTTAACTGTGAATGACTTTTTCTTAGCTGTAACGTGATCTCGTTTTGCTACGTGACAATACGTGGTTCAATTTATGGGTAGGGCGTCGCTCCCATTTCTGTTTTGAGCTGGACGTTGTTGCCTTGTCATTTCAGATGAAAAGAATACTAAAACTTACCTCGACAGCCATAGAGCTCAACTCTCATGGCTATGCCACCGATCCAAGCCACTGGAATAAACTTGATGACATTTACCCAGATTGCTGGGGTCAAGTCATGAGAAAACAATTGTAGTCCGGTCTGTGTTTCCAGCAAATTCCTACATGGATCAGTAGTAGGAGGGAACAGTGTCAGAAGGGCGCCGTCATGAGAAGACTCGGATTTGACAAAGTCGAACAGCCTGTTTTGAACTTTTAACGTTAATTTTTGTGTAAGTGTAAGTAATAAATCAAACACGCGAGAGTGTTTCATCGGGAAATCCAAACTCCAAGATGAAAGTTGAAAATGCGACGCGCAGCGCAGTATACTTTTGTCGAAATTTGAGTGTTTGAATAACCGATGAAAGACTGGAATGTTTGACTGATATATCTTCTCAATCAAAACTAAAACTAAGAAGTAAAACGGAGAGGAAAAATTGTCAAATCTATTGTACTTAACACTACATGACTAAAACTCTTTCACGATTGTTTTTCCCTTTGTCTTAACTTGATGAATTATTAATCAGATTCACAAGAATTTATACCTTGCTTGGCAACTTGACAAACGGACGCAGGCGAAGTGACACAGCTAGCAAAGCTGCACTATCAAATTCATAATAGGTAGGTGAGTGCATCATAATCCAATGACGCACAAATAAACTTGACCTCGCTTGGTGAAAGCAGGAGAGCACTTAAGAAGCCATCCAGAGTTGCTCTCAGGTTCGCCTAGTGAAAACCCTATGCCAACTTCACGCTCTCCAAACTTCGCAGAGGAATTATATATAAATTCGAAGACGCACGCTAAATCATAAATCTATTGTTAATTGCCTTTAGGAGGGATGAGACCATGAATGGTAATTTTCGCACTTTTAGTATGAAGATACTATACAAGAGAAATTATAAACTTCCGTTAATCACCTTAAAAGGTCCAGATTGCTGCGGATCCTTGTAATATTTCACATTCGTTTTCCATCTCCAGTACTGTAGTTTGTACTTGGTCACCCACTTTTTGCGCTTCTCTAACCCTTGTGTTGCTACAGTAGTTATTAAAACATTCCACTGGGTCAAATTAATCTGTAGCCATGCATTGGAGTCTCCGTCCTCTGCAATCCAACCTCCTTTTTTCAAGTTAAGTCTGGCTTTATCGGCACTCGCTTTTCCGGTGCTGCTTGAGGCCGAAATTTGCCAATGCTTAATTGCAGTGCTTTCCATACCAAGGGGCTTTTGGCAATCTGTAGATGTTACGGAATACTCAGATATTATTCCAAGAGATTTTGCCTTGATTATGCCTATCGCAAATAGATACAAAATTGTCAATTGTAACTTTTTCTGTGCGCTTCCATTTGTCACTTAATGGGCGCGTAATGGCGCAGCGTCTACTTAAACCTATCCAACCACACGGCCCACGCGTCACGCCCACGAGCCACTTGTTACGCGCCTCGCCTTTTTTGAATGCTGCTAAGCACTAAGCTCCTGAAAACCCGCAAACAAAGTAGGTGCCTAATTAAACGTATCTAACAACACTCGTCACGCGCCATGCGTTACGTGCCATGTCTAATGCTGCTAAATCAGGGTAAGCTCTTAGAAATCCGCCAAACTGTGATTTTTACCTTTATTTGCTTCACAAGTATCACCAGTATAATATGAGGGACAACTACATTCAAACTTTGTTGTGAAGTCACTGGTGCAGGTACCGCCATTTTGACACGGATTGGACAAACATGCATCTGAAGGATTCAGAGATAAGAAAAGATTCACAATTAGACGAGAACGAGGTCATTGACTAACGGTGGTGACCCGTATTTACTTGTACGAGTATCTCTTAAGAAGCTATCCTGTGTGACAGGCGTCCGTAGGGGAGGAAAGGGGAAAGACGAGCACGCGAAGCGCGGGAGGATCGGACGCGGTTCTACGGCCTGCCACGCAGGCTATTGAGAAGCACATTTTTTCTAGATAAGCAGTTAAATACAGCTATCACGTTTAGGCTGTCAGACCCAAAATGTGTGATCTTTAAATAAGTAACATAAAACAAATAAATAAATTGCATTAGTATATACCACGCAAGTGAATAGTACTTTTCGCGCGCGCTGATTAGCTAGCTCGGAGGTGATTAGCTAGGTACTATTCACCTACGAGCAGCCGAAGAAAAACAAAATGGCTTTTGTCGGTATATTTTCGCAAATAAATTACTCTTTGTGCCGCTAGTTATTCAGCTTGTGTGGATTATACTAAAACAATTATTCACCTCAGTGTCGGTGAAAGTGGTGGATATTTACCTCCACTTCGGTGAATAATTGTTGAATATTTAGAGAGGAAGCCGTATCAGTCTTAGCTGGTTTTCAAGCAGGTCCTCTATCCTGGTCGAATTAGAATTTGGAGATGTTAGTCTTAGCGGAGGGAGGAAAACTGGGGAACCAGGAGAAAAACCGTTGAAGCAAGGCGATAACTAACAACAAACAACCCACATATGGCACGGAGCCGGAATAAAATTCAGGCCACATTGGAGGGAAGCAAAGCGTTTTCACGACTGCGCCATCCCTGCTTCCCAATTTAGAAGAGATATGGAGGAAGTTTTCGCGTTCCAGTTTAATTTTTGCATTACACTGTACATCATACTTCAATAAAACGTATCGGCCGGAGAAGAGGAACTTCTAGCAGTTCAGAATGGTGATCGATTCAGTCTGTTTATTGCTCGAAAATCCGCGGGGAAGAACACAGAGAAGAACAAGACATTTGTGGGAGCGTTTCAACGTAATATGCGAACCTGTCGAAGCTGCCAGAGCGAGGAGCGCGGGCGTCGGAAGATGAGCGAAAGGAAGAACTACAATGGTTTCATACATTCTGAAGC
>JAHPZR010048911.1:20000-45000 GCA_019787425.1 Platygyra sinensis | reverse complement strand
GTGTAGTAGTGTAGTAGTGTAGTAGTGTAGTAGTGTAGTAGTGTAGTAGTGTAGTAGTGTAGTAGTGTAGTAGTGTAGTAGTGTAGTAGTGTAGTAGTGTAGTAGTGTAGTAGTGTAGTAGTGTAGTAGTGTAGTAGTGTAGTACTATAGTAGTATAGTAGTGTAGTAGTGTAGTAGTGTAGTAGTGTAGTAGTGTAGTAGTGTAGTAGTGTAGTAGTGTAGTAGTGTAGTAGTGTAGTAGTGTAGTAGTGTAGTAGTGTAGTAGTGTAGTAGTGTAGTAGTGTAGTAGTGTAGTAGTGTAGTAGTGTAGTAGTGTAGTAGTGTAGTAGTGTAGTAGTGTAGTAGTGTAGTAGTGTAGTAGTGTAGTAGTGTAGTAGTGTAGTAGTGTAGTAGTGTAGTAGTGTAGTAGTGTAGTAGTGTAGTAGTGTAGTAGTGTAGTAGTGTAGTAGTATAGTAGTATAGTAGTGTAGTAGTGTAGTAGTGTAGTAGTGTAGTAGTGTAGTAGTGTAGTAGTGTAGTAGTGTAGTAGTGTAGTAGTGTAGTAGTGTAGTACTATAGTAGTATAGTAGTGTAGTAGTGTAGTAGTGTAGTAGTGTAGTAGTGTAGTAGTGTAGTAGTGTAGTAGTGTAGTAGTGTAGTAGTGTAGTAGTGTAGTAGTATAGTAGTGTAGTAGTGTAGTAGTGTAGTAGTGTAGTAGTGTAGTAGTGTAGTAGTGTAGTAGTATAGTAGTGTAGTAGTGTAGTAGTGTAGTAGTGTAGTAGTATAGTAGTGTAGTAGTGTAGTAGTGTAGTAGTGTAGTAGTGTAGTAGTGTAGTAGTATAGTAGTGTAGTAGTGTAGTAGTGTAGTAGTGTAGTAGTGTAGTAGTGTAGTAGTGTAGTAGTGTAGTAGTGTAGTAGTGTAGTAGTGTAGTAGTGTAGTAGTGTAGTAGTGTAGTAGTGTAGTAGTGTAGTAGTGTAGTAGTGTAGTAGTGTAGTAGTGTAGTAGTGTAGTAGTGTAGTAGTGTAGTAGTGTAGTAGTGTAGTAGTATAGTAGTGTAGTAGTGTAGTAGTGTAGTAGTGTAGTAGTGTAGTAGTGTAGTAGTGTAGTAGTGTAGTAGTGTAGTAGTGTAGTAGTGTAGTAGTGTAGTAGTATAGTAGTGTAGTAGTGTAGTAGTATAGTAGTGTAGTAGTGTAGTAGTGTAGTAGTGTAGTAGTGTAGTAGTGTAGTAGTGTAGTAGTGTAGTAGTGTAGTAGTGTAGTAGTGTAGTAGTGTAGTAGTGTAGTAGTGTAGTAGTGTAGTAGTATAGTAGTGTAGTAGTGTAGTAGTGTAGTAGTGTAGTAGTGTAGTAGTGTAGTAGTGTAGTAGTGTAGTAGTGTAGTAGTGTAGTAGTGTAGTAGTGTAGTAGTGTAGTAGTGTAGTAGTGTAGTAGTGTAGTAGTGTAGTAGTGTAGTAGTGTAGTAGTGTAGTAGTGTAGTAGTGTAGTAGTGTAGTAGTGTAGTAGTGTAGTAGTGTAGTAGTATAGTAGTATAGTAGTGTAGTAGTGTAGTAGTGTAGTAGTGTAGAAGTGTAGTAGTGTAGTAGTGTAGTAGTGTAGTAGTGTAGTAGTGTAGTAGTGTAGTAGTGTAGTACTATAGAAGTGTAGTAGTGAAGTCTGGGGCGGCGGTTGCTGATGACGTCTACCCAGGAGCCAAACACAACGGCGCCCAACCTGGTTCCCAGGGTCCTCTCTTTAGTAGAGAGAGGACCCTGGGAACGAGGTTGAATAGCGCTCCAGTCTACTCTCTGTAAAATGGAAAGCAAAATTAAACATTTCAATATATTTTGGGACTAAAACGTCCGAGTTTTGTTTAAGAATCATTTCTTTTTCATCACTGGAGTCAGAGTTAAGTTTCGTTCCGAAAGACTCCGAAATAAACTTCGATCGAGCACGTTCGACAACTGTGAAATCATTGCTTGCCAAGAGCTTTGAGAGCACTTGGCAATATTTCAAGCGACGATGCCGGGAAGACCTCTTTGTGGACGAGCTGCTTGTATATTAGGAATGGCAAGCTAGATACGAAGTGGAGGAGGAGGAAAACGAAGAGCAGGAAAGAAAACTCAAGGACTGCTTTGGATGGTAAGTTAATTACCTAAACACAAGGCTCCCACGAATGTTTAAAGGGCCCTAGTCAGCCACACCTTTGTTTTTGTTTACATACTAGAATTTGGTTATTATATTTTATTCGAAGCCTGTCGAAACGAAGAAAAATCACTGTAATACTACTCAAGATAATTAAACATACCTTCAGGAACACAGCCTACAGTAAAACAATAAGGATTCGCGTCACCATGCTATATCAATAATTTCGATGGCATCGAAAATGGCGGAGGCTGACTAGGGCCCTTTAAGGCCCGTCTTCAGTTGTCGTTAGCGAGAATGTATTTTGTCAAGGTATGGTTGTTCTATTGAATCCAGTTTGAAATTTACTTTCTGGAATGCTTCATGTTTATAAGAGCGAAGTACGTGTAGCAGTTTTCGAGACGTGATGACCTCCAAAACACTGGCATCAATACGGCGATTGAAAATCGTAGAATTGTTTGGACCTTTATTTTTGAAGCTGCTGGAAGGAAAGCGGTAGGTAGCATTTCATACAATAACCGATTTCACATTGTTACTAGTTTTAAGTCGTAACTACAAATAACTGATGTAATTTTTTCTCAATGCTTGCAGTGAAATTCGTCGGATAAGCGAACAGAATGTGCTCCCTAAGCGGTCTGCAGACAAGTACCGGTAATATTACGCGGTCATATTTTCGACACTATTGCAAAGATTTTTTTGTCCAACTGCTGTCTTCCAAACCTTCCAAAAACTCTGTGAGTCTAACATTTTTGTTCTCATGTAATGTTAAACGATTATTTTTCGACTTTTATCCGAATCGAAAGAGAAATAAGTGTTGGTTGGTGGCGCTTAGTTGCTTAGTCGGGCCAGGATTCGAGCCAGGATTCGAGCCAGGATTCGAGCCAGGATTCGAGCCAGGATTCGAGCCAGGATTCGAGCCAGGATTCGAGCCAGGATTCGAGCCAGGATTCGAGCCAGGATTCGAGCCAGGATTCGAGCCAGGATTCGAGCCAGGATTCGAGCCAGGATTCGAGCCAGGATTCGAGCCAGGATTCGAGCCAGGATTCGAGCCAGGATTCGAACCAGGATTCGAGCCAGGATTCGAGCCAGGATTCGAGCCAGGATTAGAGCCTGGATTCGAGCTTGGATCCTAGCATGATTAGTTCCGATGAGTTTTGAACACATGTCACGTGACCTGGTTTCCTTGTCTGCGTTTAAGGTACTGTCTCGTCACAAGTCATGCGGAGCAACGCAGTGTTATATTCTGGAGTGCTGTTTGTGGAAGTGTTTTGCAAAAGACAATACACATAAACTGAAATCTGAAAACTTTTAACATTTGAACTCGTATTCAAGAAAGCTTTCCTTGCATACGGCAGCTGCGCCCGCAGTACAAGCGGCAGTCAAAAATTAGGTGTCCTACCGAAACGACACGATAATAGTCTTTCTCTTCGCAATTAACAAAACTAAAGACAGTGAGTAAGTTGCTGTGGCCTTTACTAGTAGTTAACTTGAGAATTCTGGGTTAAATTTGACGAGGAAAAGCATATTTTGTTCAAAATAACACAACTATTCGCCTACCTGACAACACTCGACGAACTACGAGCGAGGTGCCATGCCGAACACCGGCGGTCCATTTTTGGCGCCAAGTTAGCAGCTTGGAGGCACAAAATTTTTCATATTTTTCACTTTTTACAATCTGATATGGTTTTTGAAATTGCAAGTCCCTTTTTGTGCATATTTAATGCCATTTCCAGTGAGAAAAGAGGCTTGATTTCAGTGCCTTTCCTGACTTGTTAACTTGACGACAGGACACTAAAATTTTTCCCGCCCGCTGAATGCTGATTGGTCAATTCAAATTCCCCGCGCGCCAGCCGTATGCAAGATTAAAGCTAGCGCAGGGCTCGAAGAAATGCTTGTCTGCGGGGACAAGTACATTTTACTCTTGAACAATTAACTCTGCTCCACGGACAAGAGCCCGCATGAAAACCATCCACCGACCAGATTTTTGATACTATTTGTAAACAAAGATTAAGTTTTAGGCACATGGGTATAATCAAGTGTTTGTACGAAGCTTGCCGAAAATAACAAATTATAGCGTTGTTCCTCGATTACGTGACGCGCAGTGGTTACCTAGCTAGCGCGTGATCAGAATCTGCCCCGATCAAATTTCTTTTCACGACTTAATATAGTCGTGTTCGTTACGAAAACTTAAAATTTCAGCATTATTTGCACTGTATAAAACTTAACTCAACATCAATGTATCGAAGCGTTAGAAACTACACACGGGAAAATACGCCTTATATTACTAGAGCAAAAACGATCGAAGCCTTCACCAGCATTTTTTAATGTTCAAATTCAGCTATTAAAATCCTAGTGGCAAGTCAAGTTTTCTGACAGGAATACACTTGGGCCACGCCAAAATGATATGTACCAGTATTATTGAAAAGGAAATTGACTAGTAAATCTAGTAAGTCATCGGGAAACTTTCGGTGTTCCTAGATGTTGACGTAATATAGTTTATAATATATTCAAACAAGGATTTTCACTGTACAAATTGGACACTGTAACTGGGCCCTGTGTTAAAATTGACTTGGAGAAGGCGAATGTTTTTTTAAATTTTACTTGCAAGTCAGTAGCGAACGTGCTGGTTCTATAGTTTGGGTTCTGAGTTCGTTATCATTATGGGGGGAGAAACGTAAGGCGCGGAAAGGGTGGATCCTAGCTCGGATCCTAGCTCGGATCCTAGCTCGGATACTGGCTCGGATCCTGGCTAGGATCCGAGTTAGGATCATGGCTCGGATCCTGGCTTTATTCTTAGTTTATCTCCCAACGTTTACGTTTTTAACTTGGAAAATATATTTTCCAAGTTGTAGTTGTTGACATGATTTCACTCCTTCACTCCATCACTCCATCACTCCATCCGGCCATCACTCCATCCGGCCATCACTCCATCACTCCATCACTTCCCGTTTAATAGACATTTGGAAATCCGGGGGGAGCTCCCAAACGAAACTTGAAGGCAATGAATGCTCGTCGGAAAATTTGAATTTGAATTTAACTCCTACGGGAGACTTATGTGGACGTTGCCTGAGCTTCATTATACCCCTAAAAGATACCACTTAAAACGGAATAGGTTCGATTACTGGCTGTTGCTCAAGAGAGGATCCCGTGGGCACTTGTAGACCCAACTCGGGTAATCGAGAGATCCGCAGAAATCAAGCCTGAAAACAGAAATTAAATAAGAGCGTTTCTTTTAATTATTATTTCTTCTAGTGCACCCTAAACGATACTTTGACAGCTAAAAATGGTGATGTTTCGTCCTCAACACCCTAAGTGGGACCAGAATCCTTGATTTGTAAATTTTTGTCGTACGACAAAAATTTATCAGCCTTTGCATATAGGAGTTTCCCTCCCGGGGTTTTGAACATCTGCCGTTTAAAGCCGTTACATGGTCGGTTGCACCGTGTCAAGTCAGTTATTCTTTGAATTCTGACCTAAGTACTCAATATCTTATCGCAGAAATGCTCAACATTATTGAATAAATTCTCGCACGAAACGTTTTTTTAAACAGAAGCTATCTGTAATTATAGAAGTCTCTCATTTCCCGAAAGTGCCCGCTTATACAGGTTTAACCATACTCGATTGCCTCAAAAGAAATAGGAATACATAATTGACATTATTATTTGTCACAAAATTGGCGAGCTGTATGAATTTTCGAATGATTCAAGCCGTGATTAAACGTTTTGTAAGATCAACAGTAGAGAGAACTGAGGAGAATTCGAACGACGTGGGCCGCCGTTTACTTATATTATCTGATTATACGACTAGTAGTTGCTGCGAACGAAGCCGACGAAGCTTATGTGGAAGATGTTTTTATGCCATTTAGAAAGTATTGTACAGGGATAGTGTACATGAGCTACTAGATTAGAGTATTTTGCCAAAGGCTAATGCTTAAAAACTCTTCTGTTTTATAAAAGCGTACTGAACGCGACACAATAAACTGTTCACTCATGCGAAAACCTTTCATCGAGTATTCACGGTTGACCGCAACAGCATCAGGTCACGATGATCTGTTTTCAACTGATGTTTACTCGAATGCTCCTCTCCCCTGGGTTCCAGAGGATATTTTTTTCTGATCGATACATCGAACAACTTCACTGGGAGTATCCAATCGGTGACCCAGTTCAATTTCTGAACCGATTTCTCCCATGTAAATGAGGTTGGTGCTCCTGTGACCAGAGGTTATTTTTTTCTCCTCGGCGCTTTGCGCCTCGCGGCTTCGCCGCGAAATATCGGTCAGAAAAAAATATCTTCTGGAACCCAGGGTAATGCTCCTCCGTTAAACTGACGAAACTGCTTGTTAGATGTTTTTAAAAATGTTCCTTGAAAATCGTTTTACGTTAACTTACCTTTCGAACGACTTTTTAATACTGTTTGCGACATTCTGAAAGCCCATCCGCAGTCACGCGGTTACTCCACGCTGATTGGGTAATGCTAAAGAATCCATCCAATCAGGGTGGAGCAAACAGCGTGACTCCTTGGCACACGAAATCTCGGTCAGGATGCTGGTCGCTTCGAAAGCTGCATTTCTCGAAAATCATTTGGCGGTTAGCACTTGGATTTTAAATGGATCTTCGATTGAATGCCACGAGAAGAAGCATCAACTTTTCAGTTTATCTTGTGTTCGCTTTGGAGGCCGGGCGATTCAAATTTCTGGGTGAAAATCTGCTTGGCGCTTCAAATTTCTCTGTGAAAATCTGCTTGGGGCCTTGGATCCATTTTCCAAGTTGAGTGGCTCATAGCCACTTTGATTATTGTACTATTGACCGATCATCGCTATTAAATTGTATAGTATATCTTTCTTTCAATCTGGAATATTGCTGCAACAGCCGATAGCACCTCTGGAAGGCGTTTCTGCGCAATTTTCGAATATGTTTTGCATCATCTTCAAGGAAATGAGAGGACGGGCCGGAGATATTCGATCTTCCTGGGTAGACGTCACAACAGCTGCTGGGCCCATTCTCCTCAGACTCGGTCGTGCAACAAAATGGCGGTGTTTTGGGGCTATTTTCGAGATTTCGTCGGGGCACAGAAAATCGACGATTTATCCAAATCAAAAAAATTTTCGCACAAATATTTCAAATACCAAGTAGATTCGTTTTAGCGAGAAAAAAATTTGGGGTTAGGTGCACTTTAATGCATTTAGAAAGCACAAGTAACTGTAGACATTTCGATAAAGCGTTTTAGATTTAAGTTAACATTATATTGAGTATTTTAGAGGTCATGCCCCATGCTTAAATAAACCACAACTGCAACTCCAGAAGAACGTTGCTGAAACAAAACGTTTACTAAGCACAATAGCTCCGAGTTAACATGCCGTCTATGATTCTTATTACTGCGGAATTCGACTATAATTTTATATGTTTTCCAGCCCTTTTTTACTTGTATTTTCCTACTGCTGAAGAAAAAGACAAAAATAGTTGCCCGAAATAACACCAAAGGCAATTTCCCATGGGAAATCGATCAAATAAGTTTCATAGTTCAGAGAAATTATGTGTCAACACAGGTAAAATTTTATAGGGTTAAAATTTCATCATCAGTTTTATTTGACCAGTAAGTTGTCTGTAAAGGGACACAAGCAAGGGAAATGCTTTCTTAATAAAGTAAAAGCTTTTCACTGCTGACATTGACGTTCATTGGTGCCTGTAACTCTTAACAGAGAAGGTTGGGCAACTTTGTAAATAATCTCGGTACAATGTTTTGTTACTCAAACTTCTGGTGGGTTCCTTTCTAATAGCGTCGATTGCATCTACCCGTGAACGCACCCGCGCAAAACATGTTTTCACGTGACGTCAAACGTCTGAGTTTCAGGTGTCAAACTTTGAAGTTTTCCCGCCCAAATGTGGTTTTACTTCTCGACTCTGCTTAAAGGGAAGATGTTTCTAATCAACAAAAAGGAAGTTTCTGCTTGTCGCTAACTGTAACGTCTCAATATGTTTGTAAAAGTACTGAATAAACAACAATATAATTCTAACATCTTCAAAACATCGATCGGTTTTAAAATCAACCCCATCCTGCACAACTCGCCTCGACTAGCTTATGCTATATGCGAGTTGTGCATGTTCTCAGTTTTAAGTGTTATTATTAATAAAGTTTATTTGTTGTTGTTGTTGTTGTACACAAGAGGAAGAGGAAGAACAGCTTTGCATGGCTAAACAGTTGTCTCTTGGTTCCATACCATCTGATAATGGGCTGGAAAACTTCAAAATTTGACACCTGAAACTCCTGGCTCCGTTGTTCCCTTAACGTATGGCACGACGCAAAAAATTGTTAATGAAGCTGCTTAAGAAGTAGAAAACATGCACTGTGTTACTATCGAGTTTTAGTAGAATTCTACTAGTATACTGATGCAAATGCTACAATTTGAATGACTGAGATACTCGTATACTGTCAGTAATTAGAGTGCAGTGGCTGCCTGTCGTCCACGAAATGAGATGTTTTTATAGTTTTTCCGAAGTTTTGGAAGGAATTTTAGATGTAAACGGGTAATTAAATTCCTGAGAAGACTAAAAGAAGCACATTGACGGTTTCTTGAATTTAAAAACTTGAAAATATTGAAAAAGTGGGTACGCGCGTAAAAAACTGCAAATTTGTCAAGGACAGCTCGATACGTGTAACTTTGTTGCAGGGTAAAGTTCAATTATTCGTGGGAAAATCATTGGAAACCGTTATCTGCGTTAATTTCAGTTAGAATTCTACTAAAACAATTAGATTATTCGCTCTCGATTTCTATGAGGCGATCGTTGATTCGGCCTTCGGCCTCATCAACCATCACCTCATGGAAATCTCGAGCTCATAATCTAATTGTTAAATAGAAACACGAGTGAAAGTTTAGGAGAACGAGAAATGCCGTGGGATCATGAGCGACAGGCGAGCGTTTCCACAGCTTTTTCAAGTTCTGCCAAACTTTCATGAGTGTTTCATTTTGATAATCAAAGTTAACATGTTGTTTTCCTTTTTTTCGTCGGGGTGTTTTCTAAAAGAAATAGAAAACATGTTCTCCGTGTTTCTATTGCTGGTTTTCAGTGTCACGCCATTCAAAATAGAAAAAATAAAAATCAAAAATCAAAACCGTTCAATAGATTAAGTCCAGAATCTGGAAATAGAAAGAAGGTACATATGCAAAGATTCTCGCGAAGATTCAGGTCACAGCAATTTTTCTCATGGAAGATATGCGAAGAAACGTTTTCCCCAAATTTATAGAGATTTGTATGGAGACGCCATGCTGGTGCCCATGTACATGGGCACCAACATGGCGGCCGGAAACCAGCAGAAACATCTGTCACTGAGTTTTGCTATGAAAGAATATATTTATCTCTCGAATAACTCAAAAACGTAACAATAGTACTTCATTCTAATACAAGATCTGTTCAGATAGCTGAATTCCCCGAAATAAGTCACCTTTTAAACCGACATAACAGCTCTCTCGCCCGACATGTAAATGTCACGTCACGCAAAAGCTTAGAAATTCAAGCGTAGTCTATCACTAAACCAAGAAACCATTCGGAGTGAAAATATGTAGGGATATTAGTTTTTAGCTGCTCTTATACAGCATGAAAGTAAAATTTCAGGAGGATCAATATTTCTGAAGTTTGAAATTTAGTGACGTCAAGTGAAAACCAGCAATTAGCTTCCTACGCAGACGTTCTTTGGACTCGTCACGCAATCTTTCTCCCCCACGAACGTCTGCTGAAGCCAAGAGAACATTCCTTGCCTTTTGTTTGCACGCGTCCCGATCACGGCTGCGGACGCTGCCAAGTGTGAGGTCAAGATGGCTGGATATTGGCCAATTTCTTTTTTTGCGTGTTTATGGACCAAGACGAAGTCGAGGTCCATAAACTCGCAAAGAAAAGAACGAGGCCAATATCCAGCCATCTTGACCGAACAAACTTGGTCAATAATGGATTTATTATATGGCTTTTGGTGAAATTTTGCTTTCGGGATGCAGCGGGTAGTCCCGAGCGGGCAAGATGGTTCCATCTTGCCCGCTCGGGTAGCCAATCACAGCGCGCGATTTGGTTCATCTTGCCCGCTCACGGAGCTAGCCATATTATAATGTATGATATTACGCTCAAGCAATTAAAACAAAAACAAACAGGTCACCAGAAACCATTACATCAATAACCAAACTTGCAACAATGTATTTGTAGAAAATATAATGATCAGGGGCGGATCTAGGATGAGGGTGCGGGGAGTGCGCCCCCCCCCCCCCCTCTGAGATGAAGCCTTCTTCTTCGTATTCGCTTTTAAAATTTCTTTATCACACCGCGTACCGGTCAGTGACGTCATTCCTTAGAGATGCACCCCCTTTTAAGGGAAATCCTGGATCCGCCCCTGATGATCTTTAGTTGATTTAACTTTAACCAGTCAATATAAATCTATTAAAACAATGCAAATAAAATTTGTGTAACTGGAAAGTTTTTTTTTTTTCAATAAATTTGTAAAATTTTTGGTGAAAAAACATCACCAATAGCTATTACAAGAACAATAAGCAAACATGCCACAATGTCTTGGTAAAAAATATAATTATCTGCTATCTATTTATCCACTGATAAACCAGGCAATATGAATTTATTACAACTATGCAAATAATATTCTGTGTAACAGAAACGTGTCGTACATGTATGTTAACAAATTTGTGTAATTTTTGGGAAGAAAACACCACCGATAACCATCAAATGCCGCTAGATGCTGCTAGAAAATGGCAAACCTCGAAGGTGACGAAAC
The DNA here is from genome assembly GCA_019787425.1 of Platygyra sinensis. Lineage (NCBI taxonomy): Eukaryota > Metazoa > Cnidaria > Anthozoa > Scleractinia > Merulinidae > Platygyra > Platygyra sinensis. Next base: position 34,135 of record JAHPZR010048911.1, on the reverse strand, counting down.
GCGAATTGAATCGCGTAGATGAAAAACCTTCGAAGGCTGCTAAAAGATGGTGAAGATCGATGGTAACGAAACGCAGAACTACTGCTCAGAGCATATGATCAACACGCGTAGCAGTACGACCTAAATCGTCTTGTTTTACCATATATTTAGCAGTTTTTGTCCAAAAAATTGAAAAGGGAGATTAAGCAGATCACGAGTAACTACACCAGCGGGATCCTCACCGAACAAAAGGTTTAATGGCTGTGCGCATGCGCTTTAAATTTACATTTCTTAGCCGTTCTTTGTAAAACATGCCACAATAGCCACCTTTGCGCCAAAATATAAATCTATTTTCAGCGCCGCCGTAGAAGGGTCGGGGGGGGGGGGGTACTCCCAGAAAAATTGGGTGGGGGTGTGCGGCCCGCTTCCGAAAACCCTTACCCTATTTATGACCAAAATCTACAATATTCCCTACCCTATTTATGACCTGACCAAAAATTCGAAACCCTATTTATGACCTGAACCTTACTTCAAAATCCTGTTTCAGACGTGCATTATAATTGGATGCCTAGTTCAGACCTATGTTAAATTACCGTAAATATAATATGTGAAGGGCTTTTGTTGATTTTCTTTTCGATAATGATGAAAAAGTGGTTTCTAGGCTTAAGAACATAACCATATCAGGGTTGGAGTACAAAAACCATACCCTATTTATGACCAAAATGGTCAAAGTCAGCTAAAATTGATACCCTATTTATGACTAAAACAGCTGAAAAAACATACCCTTTGGGGCGCACATACCTATATAGCCCATATAAAGGAGTACCCCCCCCCCCCCCCCGGGAGAAGGGGCCCTAACATAAAACAATGGACTCGAAAGAAGTAAGGGATATGCTCATGGATAACAGCCATTTTCCATGAAAGATTTATTGATCGTGATTGGAGTATAATTTAAGAAGCTAGAAGTTACTGTTTGATTTAACCGTTCAAAAATTCGTCCAGTTCCGCCGGTCCCGTGTAAACGCAAGGTGGAACCGTGCAAGTTTTTATCCGTACGAAGCTTTGTCCGGACCCGTGTAAACGGGGCCTTAGTTTGTGGAAATTCGAACTGATTATCATAATAATAATAATAATAATAATAAAAGCAGTGAAGATGCTATTCTCAATTATGACCGTGTCTGTCTTTCTGTTTCTCTCAGTCTGGTCAATTATTAACAGAATGACATAAAGTACATACCCAAGAAATGAAAAATGTTATGTTTTTTCAAAGACGAACAAAATGGATGACTGAGCTAAGATTCTAAGTTTCTAAATTATCTTCAATGGAAAACAATAAAGATGCATATATACCTTCAACTCCCAAGTTACAAAATAGGAGAACACACAATAACGGCAAGAAGAACTGTGGAAGATAATTTGATTTGTAAGTAAATGTTAGTAGCGTTAAACCAAGCCGTCTTTCCCTGTTAAATGAGTTCTACCTGAATTGCATTCATCTTGACGTTTTAGCCCTAAAGCATCCTGATTTTTAAACGAAATACCTTGGTATCAATTCAAGTCTATCAATAACAATAATTTTAACAATCACTGAGACCCTTGTTACTCAGGAACTCGCATGTTCTAGACACGTACGTGCGTGGTAAATAATTAATTCATTGTGCAGGGACAATTTTGACATTTTATCATTTTTACTTATCAGTGTTTTTGTAGTTTTTACTTTTATTTGCTGATTAACTTTGACCTCTTAAAACGTTTTCCTTAATCTTTTCATTATGGTATAAGAACTCTGTACCTTGTTCAAAACTCAGTAAAAACAAAACGGTTGCTAATAAATGATTCTTTGGTCTCTAACATGGTGTTTATGTTTATATAACATTTGCTGAGAACACTATGTGCCGCAGCTTTTCAAATAAATTTCTTTTGTCAGGGGCTCGTTCTCGAATGTCCCGAAAAGATTCCACACCCAGAAAGCCCTGGCAAAATTTCAAACCTTAACTTTTATTTTAATACGAACACAGGTTCTCGTCATCGCACAAAACATTTCAGGCGTATGCACCTCTCTGTTTAGTATATTTTTGCTTTGCGGGCCCAAAATGTTTTCCTGCCTTTCGCGAAAAGGGCCCAAGGTTTATTTTATTCTATAAGACGAATAGAGACTAAAAAAAGATATATTTTTTTATTTGGACGAGAAAGGCGTTATAATTCAGTTATGGTTGAAATTAACCAAATCGGCTTTTTTGTGCAATTGTGTTGCACACAAGAGATTGTATGAATATTTATTACTTGCATCAATGCATGATTTAAATGTGTGGTAATTAAGATAATAATATCAATTTGCTTCTTTGAATTGCAGGAAGTCAAAGAAAAGAGACTGAGTGTAGCTTATTTGTTAATATAAGGATTTCTATTCAATTTAACGCACCAGATTTTAGTCTCAGCTACAATGCCTTGGGTGCTTATTGTCTACAATGAGGGTACGCTTCAACTTTCACCTCTTACAACAAAATGCAATGTTAAAATCAAATGAATCATAGTGAATTCTGTGATGAAGTTTCGTTCATACAATGTGCACAGCAAGACGCCTGGTAATGTTACTAGGTCAACTGTACTATTAATTTCGGGTTTCATCTAGAACTAGATCCCCACCAAGCTCAGTGAATCAGTGAAAAGAAGAAAGAACACATCATGTGATAAAAGCGTACTAGCACCGTGTTTTGCAACGTAGCACTTAACTGACCTGAGCCCTTTTGTACATCCTAAACAAATTTCCTTACCAGTACGGAAATCTGTTAAGCGATACGAATTTAGTCGGTAAACACTCATATATTTATAACTAACCTATATGGCTGATATGCAAGTCATTTATATTATTAACAATCAAATATGATACTGAGAAGAGAATGCTGTTTATATTTCTCAGGGCTAAACATTTATGTGTCGACCTTGTTGAGTGCATGTCATGTATAATTCAGTAATGTTTGTTTTCCAGGAACATGTTAGGAAGGTTTTATCACGGTTTTATTCCGTTGAAAGTGTTGGCACGATGTTTTATTGTGGCACCACTCTTGAAATATTCTCTAATTGACGGAATGGTTTAGATACCTAAATTCCGTCGCGATTGTAAGAAGCCATAAAATCTATCCCACAATTCAGCGGCTTATCCAAGAAGCTTTCAATGAGAGACTCAAACCTGCAAATGCTTTACACAAGCTTTTGAAAATATCAAGTCAGTGATAGGAATACGTCCGAAAATTCAAATATTCGAGGCGTTTGTTCGCGAATCACAAGCTTTCTTACGCTATATTTTCAGTGTTGATGCTAGAAAGACCATTTAACCGTCAAATAATTTTTAAAGCACCGTACCGCAGGTTTTTCGCACCTAAGAAAGTAAGCAACCCGTAGCAACCAGAGCTCAGGCAGAGGAGCTAGAAGAAAATTCTCATTACTTACCAGCACGTTGAGCAAATGTTTTTGGAGCTGTGTATTAAAATTCCTTAAAATTCCCCCTTATTTCTCGAAACATGTTTAGATATTGTTTTTTTTTTCTTCACTTAGTTTATATTTACTTTTCGCAATTGATAATTGTATTGATTTCTGTGATTTCAAGTGGTAATTCTTTCCAGTAAAATAAAGAAGAATACAAAACCTGCTGAGTGACCGTTTTGTCAATAATTTAACGCAGTCACAGTCGGTTGTTAGAATCTCTTCAAACTCCACTTAACGGAAATCAAACTTCGCAGGAGGGGACAAAAGTAACCGCAATCTTACGATTGGCCGCTCCAAAGGTGAGTCAGCGAACATATTTCCAGTGTCATATCATAATTAGTGAGCTGTTGTATGTGGTTGTTTAATTTCCCGTTAGGATGTTTTTTGTGATGGAAAATGGTGTTTATAAGTTAATCAATATTTGTCTAGGGATAGATTCATGTTAGGAACGTATTACATAGCAGCTAGTTGATATTAACTGAAAAGTAAATACTGAGAAAGCAATTAAATTGGTAATTGTAAAATGTCAGTTAATTCCCCAGCCAATTATTTTGTCCAGGTCATACAAATCCGCTCACTAATCGTTTAAATTTGAATTCAAATCTGGTTTGTTTTCTTGTTTTTTCGACACCTTCAACGAACTTGTAGTTGGCGCCTACCTTGGGTTACCATTGGGATAGTGCTTGGGATCTAAAGGTTGTGCGGTCTAAACAACTTTCTCCTATGTCTCTGTCGCGTTGTATTCTTTGCTTTAGAGAAATGGAAAAATAACTGGATAAAATGTCTTTATACAAACAAAGATCTACAGAGTGTACCGTTAGGCCACTTTCGATATATTAAAATTCCTCTTGATAGTGAGGCCTATGGAGGACATAAACAACAGAAATGGATAAACAAGGTCATTCAATTCCCTTTGTGTCCTCAAGGACTCACTGCCAAGCTGAGTTTTAATATATCTAAAGTGGTCTCTTGCAGGTTATGTTTCTTATGTCTGCAGAAACAATTCTTCGGGGGCTTGGGTCAGTATTAATGATTAGATCTTACCGGACGTCATAACATTTTGCATTTCGAAACACGATCAGACTACTGAAAAACGTTAGAAAATTTATACTTAAATTCAAACTTGCATTCAATCCGAAAAGAAATTTCTTTTTTATTATATGAAGCAGGTTGAGTCCATGTCACCGTCTGTCTTTTCAGTGATATATCAGAGGGATACTGGGAGTTATATTTTTCCATAGGGACCGTATTTTGCAGCTTGAAATTATAACAGTGTTGTTTCTTTGACGCACTATTTAACCTCCAAGTTCCGCATTATCATTGCTTAGATGTATTTGAAGTTACGGTGGTGGGCGGGAGAAGAGTTGGTAGGTTCCACTCTCTGCCGGTCGTAGATGATAAAAAAGCGACAGATCTGAATAAGGCTAATCGATGTGAGCCAATCATATTTCAGTAATTTTTCGTAGCAGCCAACGTGTGTCCAGTGCTCAATCAGGTATTTGTAATAACAATAATCATAAATGATGATGATGATAATGATGAAGGTGATAATAATGATGATGATGATGATAATAATGATGACTTTATTGGATAACAAAATTTCTGGTAAAACCACTAGTTCTCTCATTAAAATCTACCAGACAACTACAATTACAAATTCAAACAGAAAAATAAAGAGAAAAAGTAAAATTGAATAGAAATTTAACTTCCATCGCTTTGTACTTGTATAACTGAGGATGACCGAGGTTTCTGTCGCAACATGTATTATAAATTAAACATTGTGTCGTTTTACCAAAATTCGTCACTTGAAAATCACATGTACGCTGGATACTTGAAAAGCAATGAAAAAGATCTCTCGCCTTCCCTCGTGATGTACACACTTATAATTTTAAGTGTTCATGTTGCATCCCGATTGGCTACTATATTGAAGCAATTCAAATTAAACTATTGGGAGTGTAGAAATTACCCTGGGATTAGCTAAACAGAGGGCGGGTATGAACTTCGGATGGACCAATAAAACATGATCGATTTGTTTAACATGACGCCAAAAATTCGGGCTTTTCGATTTTATGCCAATCAAAATGAAGCTCAAGTCGTATACCTTATTTATTCTATTCAGCGAGCCGGAGCAAACCTACTTTTATATCAGTGAGTGAAAACTATTTGTCAGTAATTAATTAATAAATAACTACCTGCACTCAGGGAAGAAAGTTGTATTTACACGGTGATCGTAAACAAACAAGAGTTATCTTTTTACCGTGAAAAATGTAACAACTTTTAATTTGGACCCATCTTTCACCAGATCCATCAAGAGAGAGGTTTGAAGATTTTTAGTTGTTTGGTCTAACTACATTTGTATCAAAATTGAATTATTTGCTTCCGTGAACTTAGTGAATGTTCTTGAATGGATTCACAATGTAGCCGTTAAAGACAATAAGTCACAATTGATTGATATGATTGTGCCCAAAGTCCTTGCATTGTTGAAATTTATTCAAAGTCTTTGGAACAAAAAAAACGTTGAGCTGTAATTAACTCTTACAGATCTGTTATGCACACAGCATGGAAGCGGCGTAAACGACGAATCAAATGAACAAAAAATGACATATCAAACAGGTGTTACCTGGAAAGGTCGCAAAATTTCATCAATCCGTTACCACAATACTTTTAAAGCTAACAGTAAATTTAACTATAGCTAACTCAAAATGGGCTCCTTATGACAAGCGATTTGGTGAATTTTCATGTTGACGTCTTGAAACAAATTTGACTCTAGCTATTGAACTTTTTATACTGGCTTATATGTGTATAGAGCGGGGAATAAATAGAGGATATTACACGCCTGCGCGTGGATATGAATTTTATCTCCGAGTGTTCAACTCGATAGTTGAACACGAGAAGATAAAATACATATCCATAAGCCGGCATGTAATGTTCTGTTTATTTTATTATATAAACATACTAATGACGACGTTTTTGAGAATTTTCCGAAGATTGCCAACCCCTTTACGAAGATTTCCGAAGATTTTTCAAAATTGTTCCGAAGGAAGGACGAACGTTTCCGAACATTTTTTCGGACATTTTCCCAAGATTACCGAAGATATCCGAAAATAACCGAAGATTTCGAGAAGGGACCGATGATGTTCGATCATACATCAACATCTCTAAGTACTTTTGAAGGGATTAGGTAACCATAGCAATGGTGATCATTTTAGTAGTTATGGCAACACCAATATCCTCAGATATGAAAGATGAAAAATAGTATCTTCACTGCGTGCAATAAAGATATGATTTTTTAGTAAAAGGAAAAATCCTGGTATTTCACAGGTTGTTGCAAGTTCAATGTTTTAAGTGGCAGGTAGTTTGTAGTCTAAACAAAACGCAGGGATGTCGGAAACAACAAGAAGGTTATTTATTCCAGATGAGTGCAGCAACTCCACTCAAGACTTCACAACAAGCACACGCTAGGCTTGTCAGTTACACTTGAATAAACACTCCTCCGCTCAACTTTACACACGACCTGTGTCACTTTTGTATAAACACCGCCCCTTGCCAGATATCCTGGTAACCTCTCTGTTACACTTCAACAAACACGACCTCTGTCGAAACTTTACACGCGACCTTCGTCACACTTCAGTATACACCACTGACTCATGAGATAATTCTCTCTAAACACTCATGGGATAAAACCAACTAAGAACTACACCGATTCACTTATATATTTTACAGCATATGATTTTCGGACCGTAGATCTTTTCAGATCCGATACGCTGCGTTTTTTTAAGCATGGTATTGGCCATGAGTTTGAATGTTTAGGCTGGCTTTGTCTAGCCACATTTATTTTTTGCTTTTCGAGACACCAATAGTGACACTTTGGTCTTCTTGCGCTCCGGAACACGTGATGTGGCAACGCGTGTTCCGGAGCGCAAGTGAGTTCAAAGTACGGAACTTGATATGGTGAACGGGTCATTTTGCAATTTATGTGCGTTGGCTCTTGGCTGGCGTTACATATCTTCGCTACACTGTGCTGACGAGCTCCAACAAGAGCGAAACAGCTGTCCACAGTTGCGATCCTGCTTTATCGGTTCTGGTCATGTTGGTGTCTCGAAACGTTTTTCACGTAGTATCAGCCTTGCAGTTTATTGCCTTTATATACACATATTTTTTTGGCTGATCAGATCTCTTGTAGATCCTACGTTGGCAGCGTTTATCGTATGCGGTCCCTTGCAGTTTATAGTCTAACATTACAATGTAAAGCTATTTACAGCAGCAGACGTAAATGACTAAAATAAATTGCTTAGTCACCGTAACACGAAACTAATTAATATGCGAGATGATTCAGGACTAAATTAGCATATTCCCGAATGTTCCAAGTCACGCAGTTCTAAATATTGCAATGGTATAGCAAGAAAAAACTGCCCCAAGCTTATTCGCGCTTTGTACCACACAAAATTTTTGCAGTTTTTGAAAACGCACTTCTCCATGAACACTTCACCCAAACAAAACAAATATTTCACCACTTACCAAATTTAACAAGCTCTTTTTTAATTCTTTGAAGTCAACTCGTATCAAGCATGGAACCTTCATGCTATGCGTGAAGTCGTATGTTAATGAGGAAAAATGTCAACAATTACGTCAATAAAAAATCACGTACTTCCGGATGTTTCTTGTCCATTCTAGATCTTTGCTGCCGCCGTCGTTGATCAAGGGCTCAACGTGTCAATCATTATGGCTCACATCAGCTTTGGATTGGTTTCCCTTCAAGTGCTGCTGCTAGCGAACCTGCCACTTGTAGGTTAGTACTTTTTAACCTTCTGATCGTCCCTGGGGCCCGTTTCTCGCAAGGCCCAGTAAATTATCGAGCCCGGTACTCCCCCGGTTAGTCTCCGTAAAATTTTAATTTATAAGACATGTTACAACATTATTATTTGCTGTTGCATCACCACAATGGAGGTTACGCTTGTAATATTGTACTGTAATTCTATTTTTGTTAAATTTGTGTGACGAATCGAAATAAAATAAAACATAAAAATAAAATAATATTGCTGCAGCTTAGTGTTCTTTTAAAAATTTGTGGTGGCTCTGAACCCCATGTACAGAATGTTTTTAAACTTTGCCAAAAGTTGTATCTTATTCTGTTTATGAAAATTCTATAATAAGAAAAAAATTGACCATGCGGTTTTTAAAATATAAGCGCTTAAAACTAAAATTAAAGGTGTTTATAGCAGCCCATAGTGTTGCTATGGTAACCTATTGTGTCACGAAAATAATATCAACGTGTTCACCAGTGATTGGGCAGTGTTTTTAATACCATGATTGTAGCATCAATTGATAAAGAGTGGCAATCGTGATCCATCAAAATCTTCGTCTTGGAAAGTTCTTGAGACTGTTTTGAGCCACCTTAACATGTGAGTGAAAGGTGTAGTCATAGTCACTGACATCTTGGCTCTTCCCAAGACACTGGCAGCCTGAAACCAACTTTCCTTCTCTCAGCTATATCACCTTCGCTGTGAGCATTTAATTTACATTGTTTAAACAGGTCCTTGACATTTGTAGCTTTTTTATCTAATCGTATGAAACGTCTAAACGAGTATTAAAGTGTTGTTGTGTTTGTATAACACCTCTCTGTTTTTAGTTTATTCACAAGGCTTCTACTATAACGTGCCTCAAGATCGGCAGCCCTTCTACATGAATGGAATGTACGTTCCTGGAAACGTACCACAGCCTCAACAACCGGTAATGTATTACAACAACTACATGAATACCTTACCGCGAAGAATAACTCAAGAATGGAGCAAGCCGCCAAAGCAGATCAATTTGCACAACGATCTTACACAGAAGCCAAAGAGTAAACATTTTTTACCAAGAAAATTTAATCTGTTTAAAGGTAAGCCACTTACAGCTTTTTTAATTTATATGTGAATTGTGAACAGATCAACATAACACGAACACTTTTCATTACCATTTCACAGTTCACTGCCGAGCTTAAAAATTCGCCATCTTTATTCATTTATCAGCATTTTTTATATGTGGCTCGAGCTCAGCATCGTAGGAATATTAATTAATTTTTGCGTTATCAAACCTTCCAAACTTACAGAAGTTCATACCACAATACAAAATGTTCAAGAAGACTAGATTTTTTGTGAAAAACAAAAGTAGCTTTTAAGAGTAATTATGACTGAGGCAATGATATTTGTTTGTTTGTTTCATATATTTGTAACAGTGCTTCAAATTTCTCCCTTCAAAAGATAAAAAAAATGCATGAAATTTTATACCTAAATATCATTTATTTTCAGGATATCATATACGAACAACTAACTTGAATTTAAGTAGCGTTTCAGTTCCTTACTGATTAACTGACGTGACTCACTTGAATTGGTTTGAATGACTGGGTATCAGAAAGTGATTAATTTATGAATAAAATGAGATTTTTTGTTAGAATATCATTGACTGACTGACTGACGTGACTGACTGACTGACTGGGCATTAGGAGGGGATTGATATGAATAAATGAAATCAGATTATTTTTTATTATTGCCTTTTATTTCAGAAGCAAGCAATATTACTTTGCACGAGAACATTACTTTGCATGAGAACATTACAGATCCTGTAGCAGATGTGCATGCCTCCGTACAAAATGCTTCACGGAGACTAGATCTTTTTGGCAAAAATAAAGGTAGTTCTATGTGACTGACTCAACCTTATTTGTTTGTTTGTTTGCTTATATATATGCTAGCAGTGATTCGCTTCTCCCCTTCAAAAAATAAAACCATAAATAAAGGAAACGAAAAGAAAAATGACAGAGACAAGTGCTTTGATTTGCCTGTTTCGATAGCTACGCCCCCAATAATTTATCATTTTACAACCGAACGAGTATCTCGAAAAAATGAAGAAATGTATATGAGACATATGTCTAAGAAATAGTTAGACCAGAGAAAACAAAGCTTGTGACCAAAATGGAACAGGCAATGCATTGTCACTGGGTGAAAGGGCTTTTTGTGTTGCCGACCCAAAGCTAAGAAACTTGCTGCCCAGTAAAATTCGCAACAGTAGAACTTTGAACAATTTCAAGATTATGATGAAAAAGCATTTATTGCTTTTATAACTATGATTTAATTATAACTTATCATTATTGTCTTTTTTTAAGGGAGTCTTGCATTTTTATTGTTAACTCTCATTCAAAGTTAAATCCTAAGAAGGAAAAAACCGTCAGTACCATGGGAACTTAGCATTAGGTATTTTCCCCTATACTTACAGTTTATGTCATTGTGTATACTAGATCTAAAGAGATTTTACAACTTTTCTGTAAGTTTTTGTGTATTTTTAAGCCTTTCTGTACGCTAAAATTAACCGTGATTGTATCAGTCGCCATCACTTTTTTTCATGCGAAGGATTGACATGCTTTCACGAATAGCTCTGACCCGGAAGTTAAGAGAATATCTTTATAAAACTCTACTTGCAACTTTTTACATTGCTTTTCTTAGGGAAAAATTCCGGTGGGCTTGCCGTTCACTTGACGTTTGATGAAATCCAAGGGCTAACCATTACTGACAGTTCCACACTGGGTATTCATGGCAAACTCGTGGGACAGTTTGCGCAAAATGAATTCAGCCCTATGTGCCAAAAAGGTATCCAGTTAGGAGAGGGACTGGGACACATTGAACTGGACGGCAACAAACTCGATAGCGAGAAGAAAGACGCGATGTCAATCTCTCTGTGGATCCGTGTTGTCAGTAACGACCGCGTAAATACAATTTATGGAAGTCTTGGAGCCAAAGGAGTCCATCATCTTAGTATCAAATCAACTGGTTCACCAAACGCAGTTGTTCATTGGCTGTACAAGTCACCTGGCGGGAAAGTCATCTTTGACGTCAGCACTGAGCCTGCGGTACCTGCAGGTCAGCGTAATACTAATTTAGAAATCTGTTTTTGCAACCTTTAGATATTTCGAAATAACACCACTTACTAGGATCCTATGACCGGGAGCCTCCATATATATCATACACTAGAATTGGCTCCTACTCTCACTTTAATCTTATATGTAATTACTAATTTATAGATTTCGCCAGGCCTAAAAGCAGAGCTTCTGTCCCGTGTTTGGCCTTCTGTTTTAAGTGAGTAATCTCAAACTACATGAAACAAAAGCAGTAGTAAAAACATTTGTATACAAAAAAATTTCCGTACTTTGGTTAACTTTTAACCCTCAGTGGGTTAGCGTTTATCGACTTCAGTACAACCTGGCCCTGAATACAAGTTAACTTAACATAAACCCGCGACCCAGTCGAAAACCAGCAGTAAGTCAGCGGTCAACTTCAAAAAACAGATGACCGCATTAAGTTGTTAACTTAAGCCTGCGATGTGATCACATGATACTCGTCAGCGGATACCTGTTTTAGGAGGTGTCAATTGAGGTTGCCTGTCTCTGTCAACCTATTAGCTGAGTATTGTCGCCATCTAGCGCGACTTCGTTGTGCGTACGCGCCCACGAGCAATACCTCTAGCCATGACAACCATGAGCAAATCAGTTCACGGGTTTTCTTTTCTTTCCTACATGGATATGGGGCTCCTCTTCTGGGCCGCTGGAGCTCTGCTTGAATTACTATAATTGTACTATAATTTGGAAATAAATATATTAATGAATAAACAACTAAATCAATAAATCAATAAAGCAATAAAATGGGAACACGAAATTTGGACCACAAACAAATAATTGGTTTTCTCGATGCCTAAAAAAGCTTGACTTCGTAAAGCAAAATACGACCATAACCTCGAAATTCTAACATACACTTACAAGATTAAATTATTCTTTTAGTTTCAATACACATTTTGTAGTGTGCATGCATGACTTTAGCACTAAATGTTTTACATGACATCATCATGCAAGTGATGGGCTATAATTGATTGATTTCTCTCTGTTCTTAAGGCATCTGGACCTACATAACCGCGGTCTACAATGGTGGCCTGGGAAAAGTCAAAATCTTCGTTGACGGTGAAAAAATTTTAACCACAACCAAAGGTGTAACAAAGCAATCTAGCGTTGGCTGGAGTTCACCAGTGACCATTGGAAAATTTATCGGTAATGAGGCAGAGTTCTTGGATGGAGCCATAGACGAGCTTTACATATTTACATCCGCTCTCTTGCACGCCGAAGTTGAGACCTTGATGGAAAAGTGCAAGTTTCCTAGGGATAGTAAGTATAACTTCGTTTCGTAGACCTTAAAATTCAGGGTTGAATTTGCTGTCTATGGACGGGGCAGGGACAGTTCTTCAATCTTCATTGACATGTTGCTTTTATAATAAAAAAATTAAATATCAGCGATAGATGACAAAAACTTAGTAACCTCGAGTTTTCGAATCTCTCGATAATCGTCATTTACCTCCTCTCATTCGAACACTGTAAATGTTACTCTCGATTTCTCAAAACACCCCATTTATCAAGCCATTCTCGTTTCCCCTGGAGGTTCGAAAAATGAATATTTCCATATTGTACTGCTCTTGTGTTCAAGTAGAATTGACTGACATTCATTCAAACGGAGAGATATGATTTTTGCCTTCAAAATGACGGAATCAAATCATTATGAAACTTATGACACTGCAGCTCCGTGATCCAAATAGCAAAGGAAAAAAAACTGTAGAAAGTGAAAACCACCTATAGCAGGCTATAAAATACTCGAGCGTGCGCAGTTTGCTTTTTTGTTCAGTGTCGTTGTTTTTTTAAATTTGTTAAATTTACATTTCAAGGCGTGTTGTATTTCGTCGACGTCACCACTGGTTCGGAATCTAAATCTGGGACTCCATCTCGAGTATTCTTCAAGCTGATTGGTGAAAACGGGGCACATGGTGAGGAGGAGCTTGGAAAGGACTTTTCAAAAGGAAGGTTTGGTCAAACAAATTCTCAAACTCATTATTTTATAATTCATCAACTTTAGTCAAAGAAACTCATGACCAATAACGACTTAATAAAATATAAACAAGCAAATATTATGGTTAAAACCGGTATTGCGGTGTCCTCGTGATACCATTCTCATTGCAAAATGAATAAATCGATGGGAAGATTTGATTTTGACAGCTTACAGTATCTAAAAACTAGCGTAAAAACAAAGGCTCGTGGGTTCTTCAAGTGAATACCTTTCCGTGAATCGAGTCCGTTGGCTAGTTTAGAGATGGTTTAAGTTTTTTCTTGGCGGTATTGGATATCTGATCGTAACTAGAATAGACTTTTACGATTTTATTTCTCTGTTTTCTCTTTAGATTTAACTGATTTCAGTTGAGAAGATCAAGCAATCAAGAGAGATTTTGACCACATTATGATTTTCAATCACCTCCAAACGCGTCAAAAATGCTACGCTTAGCTTTGTATTTTTCAACTCTATTCTCGTTATTTGGAAATGTAATCAAACACGGTCTTTTGACTTCAAGATTTTGACCAAATGATAATGATAAGGAGATGCCAACCAATGATGTTATATCATTGCATTTGACCATCGATCGTGTATTCTTAACTAAACAAAACACTAAATAATATTAATATCATCTTTCTCTTTTTTCCTGTGTATCTCTAGTACCAGACCTTTCAAAGTATACTCGGCCAATGTTGGCAGACCATTAAAAATAAGCATACGGAAAGATACGCAAGGATTTATTTCCACGGACTGGTATTTAGAGAAGGTAAGCAG